>JAWDEX010176488.1:0-14900 GCA_035221805.1 Trichilia hirta | reverse complement strand
ATCTTAACAACTTCAACAAGAATTACTTAGCTCTCTCGTCATATTTTTCTCAATTATAAACATCCGTAGTTTGTTAAAGCACGTGCTAGTAAAAAAATAGTGTAAAACAATGTACCTTTTTGGGTGAATTTTACACACACACACACACATAAGACAATAAAAAAAGGTTAACAAAAATTTAATATTATATATGCAAAATAATAATATTAATTAATAATAATACAAAATTAGTGTAATTAATAAGAATAAATAATTTAAATCATTTGACAACTAATATTATCATGATATGTTTTTTTATATATAATAGTTTAAAAAAATATTATACCTAACGCAATAATGTAACAATAATATTTCATATATTTTGAATTATATAAATTACCCAATTTTAGTTTTACGAATTAAATAATAATATATACATATTATTAGTGTTATATGCTTTAAAACTGTGTTATCGGTTTTGGACATATTGTATTGAGTTGCCATAATAATATGTATTGTATATATATTTTATTAATAAAAAAATTATTTCAATTCATATGTATATATTGCTTATTCTATCTAATTATACTAATAATTGAATATACATATGAAATATTTAAGATAATTATATTATTTGAAGTGTTCTTTACATAAATAATATCGATTGGGTATTAATATTACAGTGTAGGCAAACTGAATGTTTTTGGTGAATATTATGAGATGATGTTCGTGCGAGTGATATGATAATCATATCATTAGGACATCAGTGTGAAATAATAGTTAGAGAACTATTATTTGAATGTGACTAAAGTTATGATAAATTGCACAAATGTATGCTATCAATGATTCATTATTGAATTGTACAAGTGTGTTAACTACTCCTTAGACTTAAGATATTATGATTGTTAATTGGTATAAATGCACATGATTCATATGATGTATAAATATGAAATTAATCATATCTTGCATACAAAAATTAGTTTGGTTGTGCTTTATTTATTTTGAAAGCAAATGACAGTAAGATAGAATCTATTAACTCGACATAAATGATTTCGAGATATCGTTGAATCGGTTCAAGTTTAAGTTTTCAGTCAAATATTAATAAACGAGTAAAAATAAAGTTTTTGACTAAAATATAAATATTATACGAAGAGTTCGTAGTGATAAGTTTAGTTTATATTGACTAATTATCTAAATATAATTGAATTTAAAATTTTAATACTCGTGAGTCCTAATTTAGTTGGAATTAGACGAACGAAAGAAGACTATTCACACAAAATCTATAATTAGTTATAAAAGATTCGATAAAGATTTTCTTTATTATAATTTAGGGATTATGACACATTGTTAGATATTAACCATGGTAATTAAGAATTCGAATGTTTCAAAACGAGATTGATGAGACCGATTTTAACTTATAGCTAATATGATAATGAACCTAAGAGATTATAATACAAACCTCAACTTATTTTTACTATTATAGAAAGTAAATAATGTCCGTAAAAGAGTTAGCACTTTCGAAGATATTATTTGGCCATACAGTCGTAAATAATTTACATGTTAAATAGTTTAATGGATCCAAAACTTAAAAAATTGACCTGATTATAATTTAAAGTAAGTTATAATATTTTATAAAAATTTAAAAATATAAATAAAATTAAAATAAATTTGATCAAAATAAATTTGATTGAATTTGAGGTTATTTTATAATTTTTTAAAGTATAAAAATTTAAATAATATTTTATATTTACTATTGAGAAGTTGAACAAATTTCGAGACTCATTATTAAAAAGATTAAGGGTATTTTAATAAATAGAAAAAAAATATAAAAATACCAAATTTTAATTAAAAAATGAGATTTTTCATTAACATCTTCTTCAAGCTCTCTCTCTCTACACTTGACCAAATAAGAAAAGTCTAAATTTTTTGATTTTTTAGAGATATTAAATTTTTGATGTTGATTCTTCATTCTATAATCACTAAAAATTAGTAATTTTACAATTAATTTGATTAATTTTGCTTATTTTACCTTAAAAACAAAACAAAACGATATCTATGTTTATTTTAATATTTGGCAGATATTCATCTACTTCACATATAAGGTGGGCTCTCTTTAATTTCATTTTTTTTTATTTAAATTTAGATATAAATTTTTAATAATGCAATCAAATAATTGAGATATAAAGTCAAAAGGTTGCACTTAATACTAGTAACTCAACTCCAAAAAAGATGATTGGCTTATTAATTTTTAAAATTATTTATTGCGTTTTTATATTATTTAATAAATACACGTAACTTCATTTACATAATATTTTAAAGATATAAAATTTAAAACGAGTAGTATTTTTCTAAATCAAATTTTCTTTTTAAGTTTATTTAATCCAATGAAGTTAAAATTTGTTATAAATAAAAATAAAACATACAATTTTTTTAAAGTTTTACTTAAACCAATAACATTATTTATTTAATTATAAATAAAAATTGTTTATTATTATTTTTTTAAAGACTACGGTGGTACATCATAGCACCCCATGGGACATATCGCAATAAACAACAAATCTAGAAATGAACGATTTACAAATTTTTGACATTGTATAAAGTCCGTTGAAACAGCGCATCATCATCCTGACAAGTAGGGAGGAATTAGGAAATAAGATGTACATACCAGAAGTTGTGCATACCGTAGTATTGAGGTTCCACGGGCATAATCCTTAGACGTTTTAATTTGGACCTTCACTTGGATAAACAGCCTTCTGATTGATACAATATCACCCCCACCCAGATCACCATCGTGTATCAAGGTCATAACTAGGCAGTCTGTAAGGATTGGCCTAAGTGGACCAAATCAAGTTTGCTACTAGGGAGGTTACCCTCTTATTTCCTATACATATAAAAGCTACCATTTCGTGTGCCAGGGCTCCCAGATTGGACTAAATCCGAATTTTTGTTAGGATGCCATCTAAATTTCCAAATTTAATAAAATCTACCCTCCCATTATATTTATACGCTAACACAAGTGAGGACAACCTATATGAGTTTGTGGAGAAGGGATGAAAATCGATTTCATAATCTTAATTATATTTGTTTAATATATCCAATAATTGACACAAATTTTAATTGGCATAGGCACATAGCATATTTTTTATTTTAAAGTGAGTCATTTTTTTCTCAGGTTCAACTCAGAAAATAGACAATGATTTATTAGTAATTTAATAAAATAAATAATTTTGTACTATAGCACTTGACAACTATTATTTCTTTTTTGTAGGTGTCTTAAAATTATAATATTTAAATAAAATTTATAAATTAAAGCAAAAGAAGTGGGCATAGCCATATATATTTATATTAAATTACTAATAAATAAAACTTTCAAAATGATATTCTTAGAATAATCAAAATAAAAACAAAATTAAAAAGAAAAATAGTTTAAAAACTTAACTTTTAAATAAACTCAGAAAGCTACTTTAAAAAATTAATCCTTAAGCCTAGCGAAGAAACGACATATCAAACATACACGGCGTAAAGTCCAGCTTGTGAATGCTAGTCCAATTTCGAATTACTGTAAATATTTAAAAAAAAAAAAATTATTTTATTATATTAAATAAATAATTAACTGAAAAAAAAAAAATTTAATTTTCAAATGTATAGCAAGAATTTTAAAACCTTCTTATTCATAACTAGGGAGCCAAGCCATCAAGCTGTTAGATATAAACTTGAGAATGAGCACGTTAATCCTAATTGAAACGCTAGCTCCACCACATACTCCTCTCCCGCGACACTCTACGCCTCTCGCTTTCCCCCCATCAGCTGCCAATTATCGACACAAGTTTTTTTCTCTTATCTTTTATATTCACATCTTCTCATAATTTGTATATTTCCTTAACAACTGAAATTTTGAGGCTCTTCGCAGCTAATTTTTCTATACTCTGCTCATTCATCTTGAAAAACTTCCAGACGTTGATTTGAGTAGCGATTTCTTCGCTTTTTTCGTCGATTGTACGGAATTGTGGAAGTAAATTCTTAACCGCATATCAGCTTCAATTTTACTTTGTTGCCGTCCTCAAACTTCTGCACCGATGAGTCTCTATCGGTTTGCGTGGTACAAGCAATCATTAATCAATTTGTGTTTTAACTTTTAGTTTTCCTATTATTGCGATTAATTATCTTTGTTCGGTTTTAAATCGAGGATCGTTTAGAGTAGTTGAGTTAAGTGAATGGTCGGGGTCTGGTTCTGCATGAAATGTTTTACAAAAAATTTGAGTGTGTATTCTCCGTGCTATTTCACTATATTCTCACGTGGGCAACGTTTACTGTTTTTGTTCATCATTTGCTAATATACCTTAGTGTTCATACGTAATTTTTTTTTTCAAATTAAGTATCAAGGCACTTCATCTCTCATATCTCAGTTTACTAGGATCGTTTTTTGAACCAGGAACTAAATATAAAAATTGACAGAGAGAAAACCAAATAATTGGACTTGATGGAATTTATTTGAGAACATTGATTCGTTTGGACAGTTTTGGTTTTTTTAGAAAGTTCTTTTGAGTTTTTTTTTTGAAAGAAAAGATTCCCTTGAGTTTAAAATTGCTATTTTTATGATTTGCATGTTATTATGATGTTTAAGCCATGCACACTACCCATGTAAATTTAATATGACTTTCTGATCTCAAGTTTTGGTACAGTTGCAGATTTGGAGATTCATGGCGTTCATCTATACAGAAATGTGCTGAAGTGGCATTAAACTGATTTTGAAATTGATAGTTTTGTGGTTTCTAAGCATTATGGTAGTTCATGCATCGTCTAATTTCTTATTACATAATACCATAATCATTGCAGCAGAGACACTGGAAAGAAGAGGAGGAGAGACAAGCTGCTGAACCTGCATTGCAGCAGAAGAAGGTAAAGGAAAAAGAGAAAAAGCACTTACGCAAAGTGCGGACTTGCGTTCGAACACTTTCAGCATCTGTTAAATCCCAGCGGCTACTTGATATCTCTGAGGAGGATGTGGAAAGTCTTCGTATGTCTCTAGATCTGGAGCAGCTGAGAAGTTTGTGTGATAAGATGGAAAAGAGTGCAGGCTTAGAACAAGCTAAAGCTATCAGGAATGCACTTGGACGTGCTGATGAATCTGAGAGCAAGAAATAAGATGATAAGAAGAATTTACAGCAGAATGGTTCAATGGGGGCCAATGGAAGTACAATGTTAAAAAGATTTGAGAAAAAGGAGAAACCTTGGAGTAAGGAAGAGATTGAGCTCTTGAGAAAAGGAATGCAGAAACATCCCAAAGGAACATTGCGAAGGTGGGAGGTAATATCAGAGTACATTGGTACAGGAAGATCCGTGGAAGAAATTTTTAAGGCAACAAAAACAGTCCTCCTACAAAGGCCTGATGGCGCCAAAGCTTTCGATTCTTTTCTTGAGAAGAGGAAACCTGCAGTATCAATTGCATCTCCCCTTACAACCAGGGAAGATGTAGGAGTGCCAATACCTCAAGTACCTCAAACAAGTGGTGCAAAGACGGATACCTTGGAAGAGTCTTCAAGTTCAGTTCATCAGAAACCTGCTGATGTAGCCGCTGCAAATGAGGTTTCTTCTCGTTCAGAGCAAGATGTGTGGTCTGCTGTTCAAGAAAGAGCACTGGTTCAGGCTCTAAAAGCCTTCCCAAAAGAAACCAGTCGGCGCTGGGAACGAGTTGCAACTGCTGTTCCGGGAAAGACTTTAAATCAATGCAAGAAAAAATTTGCTTTGCTGAAGGAGAACTTCAGAAGTAAGAAAAATGCTGTTTAGTTTACTGGGTTAATGTTTGCCACTGCCGGGGTGAGAAAGTGAGAAAAATATTTTCCAGGAGATATTTCAGGTCTCTCTTTTAGATTCAAGTTTTTATGTTCTTTCAAGGCAGGAATTGGTTTAGAGACGCGTGAAAAAGAGGCCATTGCTTTCCTGCAGTGTGGTTTAGTTTACAGGGTTAATGCCAGGGTGGGAAAGTGGGAAAAATATTTGCCGGGAGATTTTTCAGGTATCTCCTTTAGATTTAAATTTTTATGTTCTTTTAAAGCAGGAATTTGGTTTAGAGACATACGTGAAAAAGAGGCCATTGCTTTCCTGCATTTTTTACGCACGTTTGGTTTTTGTTATTTTACTGTACAGGTGTTATATTTAATAGATATGGGAGGGAGAGCTCTCCAGATATACAAGTTCCAATCTTGTCTTGTTTTATGGTAAAAGGCACTTCATCTTGATGGAGAAGTATTTTTGGTTCGTAAATTTTTTCTAGTTAACGCATTATATTACAGTATCTGGATATCACCGTTGTGTTTTTAGTCAACTGATAGAACTGAAGGGAGTTATAGACTATATTTCCACGACAAATTATATGTTATCTTTAACATTGTAATTGGGAAGATTGAAATCAATTCATCCTTCATTGGGATGGCTAATCATGTAACCGTTCCTTGGAGTTTAAAAAAATTAAATTAGTCATGAGGCATTCGTAATAGTATATTTAAAGTTTACCAATCCAAAAATACGGCGGATTCAATTTCAATATATAGTAATCCCAAGTAGCCACCATAGTTTCAGCAATACATACTCTGCAACGTGCAATGTCTGCCCCGAGCAGAGGAGTCAAATAGAGTTGCACCAATATATATTTACTCTATAGAGAAAATGTACTTGATCGATTCCGTCAACTCCAGAGAGGGTAGCTAGCGGAGAATTCATCCGTGAGAAACGTACAATAATTCATCGTCGTCTGGGAAAGCAAGCCAGAAAAAAAGATGCTGGTTGGATGGAGCCCCTTAGTGGCAGTATCGTATTTCAGCTCTCTGTATGCATAAAATTTGATCAAAACTTCCATGAAATAGGGTGTATATAACATAAATCGAGACTCCAATCTCACAATTAACATATTACATAACTATCTTGGACGTCAGAATTTGCTAGATGAGGATCAAATATAAACTTTTATTTCAATAGAAGCAGCTCATGTTTCCTATTCCCGAATCCACATGCACATGAATTAGCAAATGTCAACAAAGGAATCACTCTGTTAAATGACATAATGGATCCAATCCACACTAAATAAATAAACGAAGCACATTTTTGGAGTCATTCCTCTCGCAACTACATGAATTTTTCTTGCCTAGGCATATTGAATTATTCATTTGGACTACAAAATTGGTGTTCAATTAGAGAAGCCCTAAAACATCAGAGAAAACAATATTGAAGCAATTAATAGCTTCATGCTGACAAATTAACTATAAACTAGAATAAGCTAAACGCTATAACAATACCCTACAAGGCAGTATTGTGAAGATATCTCCTCTCATAAAAACCAGTCACTTGGTCAGCCACCGCCCACATGATTGCCTGGCCTGGGGGGATCCTCATGAGCCGGGGCAGCAATCCTTTCCACAAGGCTAGAATTCCCTCCTCGGCGTATATTGTTCTGATTGCATGGATCATGCCTCTGTACTTTAACTCACCACCTCTACTCTGTGCCATTAGCCTTGTCTTGACAACATCAAAAGGGCCAGTGCATACTGGACCTGCTGTTCCAGCAAGGAATCCCGATATCATGGACTGCCACGGTTGGAGGACTTTCCCATCACCTTCATGTTTCTTCCACAAGAGCACATCAAAAGCATTTTTGGCTGTAAACATGGCTGCCTGGTTTGTCCCATTGCGCATAACAGTTGGGGCAGCCCCCGCCCAGAGTCCAAGGAGGCCTTCTTCACGGATGATCATACGAGCACAATGTATTGGACCCTTGTACTTTAGAAGCTCAGGACTCAATCCTCTCTGCTGTTGCAATCTAATTTTCACAACCTGCACCGCAGTCTGACTTATAAGCAATTCCAATTTTGATAACAATCATATGGAAAAGGTGCGGATTATTTTCTACGTAAAACAGAAAAGCAGTTAAATAAAATAGCTGAGTCTCAAAATTTCCACCACAAAAACTAGGGAAAAAAGACATCGATGTAATGTCAATGCTGCGATGTCCCATGCATCTAGCATCTTTACAAGCAGGTATTCATTTTCAGTCTCATTCAACACTGTAGCAAACATGACTATGAGCATATAACATGTGCCATGCACTAGAAGTCTGATCTCGAATGAAGCAAGGAATTATTTTCCACAATTATTGTGCAAGTTTTTCAGCTTTACGGCAAGTAGAGCTAGGCAAATCTTATGGTAGAATCTTTTCCAATCTTCATTTCTTTCATGTGCAAGTTTCGTTTATTGTTACAATAGGTTTTAATTCCATATTCCAATCTGGAGCGTGCCATTCACCCATAGATGCCTAAGACCATCATCCTCAAATCAATGAAAATATCACTTCATCTAAGGAAGAGAAATATGGAAAAGAAGAAGAGGAAGAATCTCATCAAATGGACTAAAGCAAAGTTTATGACAACATTCATCACTTTGGCTGGGACACAAAAGTTAGCACCTATTATGAGGATGGGCAATGAATAAACTAAATTTTTGAATCAATTGACCGTGAGCGAGGTTGCTCAAATGATTGAATACACTATGTTGCACAACAGTATCATCAAATAGATAACAGATCTTGATATCTTACCTACCGAAGAAAGTTTACATCCAACAGCCAATACAACAAAATTCTCAATTTTTCTTTTTAGTACATTCTTGACAACAACGTGACCATTTTAATTCTGGCACAAGGAAATTCTGAGCACCTTTCCCTTGTTTACACATGCATTAAAAAGAGAGGAGGGACGGAGAGAGAGAATCAGAGTGCCCGGAATTCACCCAACAGAGTAACATTTCTGGTATAATTAATCGAACTGCATTCTGAAGCAGCAATCACTGATGCCAACAAACAGATCCTATACTTCGATTAAAAACAATAATCCACAGACTACGGAGTCACACCTCATATTCACTTTCCAAAAGATGAAAGCTAATCGTTGTCCTTTCTTTTTTAACAGAGCATCGCTAACTAGAGAAATTTATAAATCTAAGACAATACATTTTCCGAGAAACTAAAACAAAGTATTAGCTAAAATTTGAAACATCAAAAATACCATTTCCCTAAGATTCATCTCCACTTGGCAACAAAATGGAAAAACGTATTAATATAGCAATAACATCATATTCCATTTTCAATCCCACTCCACAAATTGTACTCCAGGAAACACATAGAAACATCACACAACCCTAATCGCCCAAATCAAAAAGCATAAAACAAACTCACTCAAGATCCAAAAATTAAAATATTCCAAGGAAATTCAACATTTCTAATCAAAAGGAAATACTACACCAACCTCAAAAGGAGTAACAATAACTAGAGCTTCAATAACACCAGCACCGAACCCCGCCATAAGTCGGCCGTGATTGCTAATTTTTCCAGACTTAGAATCCTTAAACGCATTTTGAAACACCGCATTCGATCCCATTCGAAGCGTATACTTCAAAGTCAAATGCGTAGCGAATGGTGTCAGTCCCTTCCAAAGCGCCCGCACGCCTTCCGTACGGATGATGGTGGCGCCGCAGTGGATAATTCCCTTGTAACTGCCAGCAGTGTCCAGCTGTAACCTCGTCTTGATGACGTCGATTGGCTGCAAACAGCATGCCTCCACGATCCCTCCCAGGGATCCCGACACCGCCTTCGTGTACGGCGGGATCGTTTTCTTCGGATTGGGGTTCGTTTTTTGCTCTTGTTTCTCCATGGTTAGATTTTTTGAGCTCGTTTATTTGTTTATTTTGGTAGGTTGAAGAAGAAGAAGAAGAGAATTGTTCGGTTTGCTTCTCTTCTTCTCTCCAAGTCTGCGGTGATTGATTCGTTGAAATAGTTCGAGTTCTTCAGGTTTTTAATGCGGACCACGTGAGAGTAGAATGTCGCACAACCATTGAGATTGATTTACGTCAAATGGCATTTTTTTGTCACTTTCTTTATCTTTGGAAGCGTAATCGTGTAAATAAATGGTGTGGTGTTCTTTTGCTTTTAAATAAATAATACTGATATTAGAAGTCTCAAATATTTATTCTATTTTTTTAGACGATGGTATTTATTGATTACACATTTTAAATTTTTATCCCAAATTTTTTATTTTAAATAATATAATATTTTTTTATTTATAATTATATCTCCATCTCGTGTATTTTTAGATTGGAACTCAGAAGACTATATAACATAATATTCATAAAAAATATAACATAAAAAATAAGTAGTAGATAAAAATAAATAATGAATAATAGTAGTTGCAATATTTTAAATTTCACTCTTCTAAATTTATATTGTTAAATTAGTATACATGAATACATGAACATCTTTACATTAGTTTACATCAATATAATGATTAAGATGGCGCATGATGCTCTAAATATAAAGTAATAAGTTCAAATAAGAGGTTCCTCTAAAATTAAAAAAAAAAAAAAATTCAAATAAGAGGTTTTGTGGCAAGTATTGTTCATATATATTTTGTAAAATACTGTATAAGGTATGGGTCGTAAGAGTGGGCTACTCCTAGCTTCCAAGGCTGATTATTGTTTACTCCTCGGCTCTCACCACATTATGGCCCAGCGCAAAACCTCAAGCTAAAAGGCGGACATTATCCACTAAACTTCCTTCTATGTGTTTACTAGGATTCACAACACGTGTTGTTTTACAAAATCGAAAGGTTCATTTTTAACCGACTAAACAGGGGTGTGTCATTTTCACATGGCTGCATTTCTCCTCCCTCGCCGCGTACTCCACCTTAATGGTCACTTCTTCCCTCCATCACCTTGCCCCACTCTCTCGATAAATTATAGAAGCATCTGCTTGGTTCCTCCAAGTACGAAAAATTCTGAAGAAGTTCCTGAAAGAAAACAAAACAAGTGTTCTTTACAAGAACATCACAGAAGTGGCATCCCAACAGCAACGAGAAGAACTTGTCGCTAGGGCAAGGCAAGGAGAAACTGTTATTCCTGGTGGAACTGGCGTAAAGAGCCTGGAAGCAAAGGAACACCTCGGAGAAGGTAATTTTAATCTTTTTTCTGCTTTTGGCTTTATTTAGTTTTTCAGGCGGGTCGTGTTAGCAATGTTATTGACTAACAATTTATGATGTGGAGGGCGGAGCCGTGGGGGGCAGATGAGGAAGGAACAGCTCGGAAAGGAAGGATACCAGGAGCTTGGCCTCCGCGGAGGGCAGACGAGGAGGGAGCAGCTTGTGACCGAAGGGTATCAGAAAATGGGACAGAAAGGTGGACTGAACGCAATGGACAAGTCCGGATGAGAACGTGCGGCCAATGAAGGGATTGAAAATCGACGAGTCCGAGTTCAAGACTCGTAGCTAATCAAGTAATCAAAGTTCTGGATGTGTAAGAGTTGTACTAGTCAGTCGAGGTTTTCCGGAGTTGTAGCAACTACTAGTTTGCTTTATTGAATTTCTTCTGGTTATTAATGCCTATAACTTAAGAATTTCTGTTGTGCTTGATGGTTTGGTAAGGTTTTGGGGTTTGGCTTGGAGGGGCGTATATAATTGGTGTCCATGTCTTGGCTTTGTTTTGCGTTGGAGTCATGTTCCTCTCTTTCTCTGTTTTCTGCTGTCAGTATATTTGCAGGAATCTTATAGTTTCTGAATTTCGAAGCTAATGGCTTTAGCTCAGGATTGAAAATGGTCTCATTAAACCTCAATATAAATAAATAAATAAATATTTATAATGGTCCTAACTGACGGATTGTCATTGCTCTCATGGTTGAGGTTGTACATATTTCTTAAAATTTCAATGGAGACAATCAGAAAGCGTAGGGGCTGGGGAGAATCAGTATCATCGGTACGTGGGTTTATTTTTTGTAATACTTTTCCTAAAGAAAAAGGCGTCCGAATTATGAAAAATATTGTAATGTGTTTGACTCTGTGGAATGTGTTAAATATGCGACAACAATTTACGCGGTCAATACACACACACACAGACAAATCAAATTCCATTCTGCATTTGCAATAAATTGTGCACATGTATAGGTCAAATTGTTTCAAAAGATTGCAAAGAATCTTAAATTGAACTGTTATAGCTTTCAGAAGCCAAATATTTTAGCAGTGTTTGTTAAAATGGAATGGGGATATAACAATTAGAGATCAACTTGATGCCCTACATTCTAGATTGTATTGTAATAAAATCGTAAGAATATATGGAGTCGTTAAAAAAATGTTATGAAATAATCATTAAGACACCACATGCGTTCGTATTTCTACAACCGTAATATAAAATTAAACTGCTTAATTTAAATTGAAATATAAATTTTTTATTACTAAATATTGATGGTATTTGTCGATTCGAGATTGATTTTTATCTAAAGCTTCCTGATTTCAGAGTCGACTAATCAAAAACGGTAACCCGACATGATCGCCTCAGTTTATCGGCACCTACTTTGATTTCTGAGACGATCTTTTTACGATTACTGAGACGACTCCTACATCTCTTCTAAAAACGGGAGTTGAGAATAGGACCAACTATTACGCTATTCAAGTAACTGTTCAGGTGTCCCGTTATCTTAGATAATGCCGTGCACGGTAAGTTACAGGCATTCATTGCTACGTCAGACCTAACGTAAAGGAGTGGTAAAAGGTGGTGAAAAGATTGATTCAACCACCATACCTACTACTGTTTAATCAAACTCCCGTTTTTTGATACTCACACATGCAGGAGCTCTATAAAAGGTGAAGGTTATGCATGTAGCAAGATTGAAAATTTTCTCCTTCGAACGGACATTATTCTTCTCCTAACTTGGGAGCTTTTAGAGAAGACTTTAACTGAGCAGTTAAGGGATAACTACTGCATTCACGAACTTTTCTCGAGCTCAGCCTCTCGGGTTTGTAAAACACTCAAACACTCATAATTCCTCTCTTTTTACTCGGCCCTACACCTTTTCACTAACTTGAGCATCGGAGTTTATTCGCCGGTAAGTCGGCTTCACTCCTAACTCGTTTTTTTATGATTTCAGGTAGTCTCCGAAAAACTTCTACGTCGATCGCAACAGTAAATTTGTGTGATGTGCTAAATCTTTCGTCACTGGAAAATTTGAGCATCAACAATTAGCGCTATCTGTGAAAAACGAGCAAAAAGCCTTCGAGAAAAGTTCTGAAAGTATTCCTCGTAGATATGGTGAAAAACACTTGCAGTCACTTTTCTAGGAAAGTGCAAAAAAAAGCAGCTGGGGGTCTCTTTCACACGGGAGAAAAAGGGAGCACTTCAGAATCATTAGATGAGAATGAAGTATTAGCTTACCAGATCGAGGGTCCAATAAGCCGAGCTACTGTCAGAGCTGAAGGAGGCGAATACTGGCAAATAAAAGGAGGGCCGGTAGAACCAAAAAGTATAAAAGAGATCGATAATCAGAAGATTATGGAATTGGAGCATAAGAATCAGTTGTTGGAGAAGGAGATGGCGAAGTTGCAAGCGTTGGTTCGGCGACAAGAATGCGATGGAAAGCAGCAAATTATGCTAGAAGCCTCAGAAATAAGGACCAACTGTCTTCCAAAAGGGAGAAAACAAATAGCTCGACACCCGCATAAGGGAACAATGTCAAAAATGTCCGATTCACCAGCTTGTAGAAAGGAAAGGACAAGGCAGATGCACATGATGAAGCAAAGATACACGGCTGTGTCAAACCCATGATGTTCGCTACTTCATGCAGTCCCAAAACAAACCCAAAGAGTCCTACTAGGCCTAGGCGCACCACAGTGGACTTGCGATCTCAACTCGACGAAATCAAATCTCGAGACTACAATGTTCGATCAGTAGACCCCTAAATAATCGAAGGCTGTGTCAGAAAGGTATTATAAGAAATCGGGATTGGAGGAGTGAGAACTAGTCTGCTAAAGAGTGAGGATGAAAAGATTAAAGCGGATGAATATGGTAATTCGCCCTTCACCAGGGATATAATGGAGTTGACTATTTCCAGAAAGTTTAAAATATCGTAAATCGCTCCATATACTAGAAAGACCGACCCCACGTTGCATCTAGACACCTTCAGAGAAATGATGCATATCCAAGGGCTAAACGAACTTCAAATATGCTGCTTGTTCCTATTAATATTGGAAGAACAACCCAGGTGTGATTTAAAAGCCTCCCGAAGGGTACCATCGAAAGTTTTCGGCAATTAGAACAAAGCTTCATAGAAGAATTTTGAGACTCTATAGAAACTGTCCGAAGTGCAAGTGCCTTACTCCTGTTGTAGCAAAGCCCCGACGAGAGCCTTAGGAGCTTTATGGCTAGATATCATAATGAAGTGATACAGTTATGAGCTTTCCACCATTTACTAGCATTAAAAGGGTTAAAGAGAGGGCTCCGGGTAGAGAGAGGGTGGTACGCCATCAATAAGTGGTCTATCACTACCTATGAAATCGCCAGAAGAGAACTCTTCGATGAGATAGACATCGAGGATAGAGTATTCCTGAGGAAACAAGAGGAAGGGGTAAGCTGACCTGAGCAACAAGACAGAGAGCACTATAAAAAAGAGTCAGGTAAATTTAGGAATGGCCGTTGGAGTGATCGAAGTGACAGAAATGCTTGACCTCCCCGACCAAGAGAGATGGTGAGGAAGTAGGCCTTAGGCAGGGAATGTCCCCAAGTGGACAGAGAAGACGAGAGGAACTTCGTCCAATTGAATGTTTTTCTCTCGCAAGCCTGGTAAAATGCAAAAGACAAGGGACTCTATGTAGCAGAGCCGACCCCAATCAGATCTTAGAAAGCAAATGTCCCAGGTAGGTTTTGCAATTACCACAAGTGCTACGGGCATAGTACCAACAGTTGCTTCCATTTAAGAGAACAGATTGATCTCTTGGCGAAAAATCAATATCTGAATCAACTGCTAGCCGATTCCAAGGGAAAGGGATCCTGCTAGTCTAAGAAACACCGAGCCATTGTAATATCAGGAGGGCCCACTTTGGCAGAGAGCTCAAACCGAT
>JAWDEX010176468.1:0-14901 GCA_035221805.1 Trichilia hirta | reverse complement strand
AAGAGTCCTGAGACTTGTAAGGTTGGTGATGCCACTTCTAATGGATCCAGAGAGGTAGTTGTTAGGCAAGGAGAGTTCTTCAAGCGATGTAGCAGCATAAACGTCACCAGGAAGTGTTCCTGAGAGAGAATTGAAACCTGCCCGGAAAGTTTGCATGCCGGAGCAATTTCCTAATCCAAGAGGAATCTGGCCTGTGAACTCGTTATAAGAGAAATCCAAGTGCTTGGTGAAGCAGAAAGAATCAATCCAGGCCGAGGAAGGGATAAATCCTCTGAAACTATTGTTGCCAATATTAAAACTGATCAAATTTTGAGTTAGCTGAAGAAAGGTTGATGAGATTATCCCCTGGAACTGATTACTTGATAAATCTATGATCTTTAAGTTGTTGGGTGACAAAAATGATGGAAATTCACCAGAAAGACTATTGTAACTCAAATCAAGAGTTTCCAGCCGATTTAAAGAAGTAAGGGAACCGATGGAGAGAGGACCTGAAAGGTGATTGTGGGAAAGATTGATGTGGGAGAGATGTGTCATGTTGTTGATAGACCAAGGTATCATTCCACTAAGGCCTCTGAACGGTAGCCATAGATGGCTGATGCGTCCTCTATCATCACATATGATACCTTCCCAGAGACAGCAATCAATGGAGGAAGACCAATTCAATGGAGGAATACGAATATCAGACGATACATTGACGTTGAAAGACAACAGAGAGTCTTGGTCCTGATAATTGCAGGCTTGATGAAGATGGGCAAAGCTGGACAGAAATAGTAAGACAAAGCGTAAAACTAATTTCATGGTTTGTTATTACGGAAAGCAGATTTGTTTACCCTCTTATAACAAAAGAGAAGAAGGAGAAAAATAAGCTAGCTCCTGGTTACTGCAGCCGTGTTTCAAATTATGAGCCCATATTGAAATTGAATACTCGGGACATTTTCTTACTGGAGAATTGAGTGTTGTAGAGTTGCGAAAGGTGTCTTGTTCTTTCCCTTACAGTCAGCTTCCCATCCCATCATGAATTTAAAAACGAGCACATGGACACAATTTTCTTTTGAATAAAGGTCTTGACTACACATTTATACATGGATGTCTCATTTTCCAATAGCTAACGATTGAAGTAATAGCTAACGATTACAGTGTTTATTTGTCAAAGTTAGATGCTAAAACTGTAAGGTTTGTCTTGAATTCATAAACTTAAATTTTTGTAAAAACTTAGTGAAACTTTTTGAAAAAGTTTGGTAAAGGTTATTGTAAAAGTTTGGTAAAATTTCTTGAAAAAGTTTCTTTTTGAGAAAGTTTGATAAAATTTCTTGTAAAAATTTAGTAAAACTTTCTTTAAAAGTTATTGTTATGGTGTAAGCTTCTTGGAAAAGCCAACTTGATGGATAAGCTTTTCAAGTTTACAAATACCTCCCATTTGTAAGCATGCGTTATGTATAAGACTCCTAAATCTCTAGCGTAAGAAAGAAATAGTGAGAGAGTATTGCTCTCTATTAATAAGAGAGAATAATATTATTTTCTTTTTGTATAATAAAAAGAAGTTGCAATTCTTATTTTCTTTATAGTAAAATTTTTCTACCTTGTCTGTGATTTTTATCCTAATTAGTTTTTTTTTTTTTATGTAAAATCTATGTGTTCAATTTTGTCATTATTTTTTTATATTATAACTGTGATCACACTCTATCTAGTCTATATTTTTCACGAGTGATATTAGAGCCATTTTTGGGTGGGGATATTTGCTTATTATATGCTTTGTGATTGCCATTAGGTAGATCCTTCATATTAGAAAATAAGTTAGATTATTACTTATTCTTAGAAGGTGCTGGGCATTATTTATGAATACTATTTATAAATACTATTCATGTGAAACAATAGAAGATATTTCTTGCTCAATTAATTTGTGATAGAAGTAATGATGGAAAAATTTGAGATTGCAAGCTTTTATGAGAGCAATTTTTAACTGTAGAAACGGAAGATAAAGGCAATATTGAAAAAAGATAATTGTCTAGCGTCTATTACTTGAAGACCATAGAAAATCACAAATAATAAGTGGGATGAGATGGATGAAAATGCTATTTCAATTTGGCCCTTGCAGATGAAGTGTTGTCAAGTATAGAAGAGAAGAAGACAGTAAAAGAGATTTGGGATTATTTCAACAAATTGTATGAGGTTAAATTATTTCACAATAAAATTTTTCTTAAGAGAAATCTCTATGCTCTTTAGACGTTAGAACCTATTTTAGTGGCGGAGCACACAACACTTTAAACACTTTGTTTTCTTAACTCACATTGTTGACTTATATAATAGAATCACAAGAATATGCTAAAATTCTACTTCAAAGTTTACCAAATTTATATAATCAATTCACCGTCAATGTGACGAATAATATTCTTATAAATTTTGTAGTTTTTGATGACATAACAGCTGTTATTCTAGAAGAAGAAAATTGGTGTAAATCAAAGGAAGATAGGCAGGCAAGTTCGAACCAAGCAGAGGCCCTAATGATGACAAAAAGGAGATCAATAGAATGTGGCTCTATTGGGAGTTATAATCATGGTAGGTCAAAATTAAAAGAAAAAGAAGAATTTTAAGTATTATCATTGTAGCAAGAAAGGTCACTTGAAGAAAGACTTTTGAATTTTGAAAAATTTCAATCCTCATAGAAATATTGCAGTATGTTGGATAATAAAGATTTGTAGTTTGTGAAGTAATGACGGCAAGCAAAAATAGAATTTTTTTTTTTTTGATGTATGACCTTTTAATTTAAGAGTTCTTTTTCACATGACTTCTAGGAGAAAATAGTTTCATCATTATGAACCTATCTTTGGAGGATTTGTGTATAGTTGCAATAATCATGCTTTGACGATCGTCGGTATTAAATTCATTAAACTGAAGATGTATAATGGTACAATTTGTACTATCCAAGAAGTACAATATGCGGAGAGCTTGCAAAAAAGTTTGTTGTCTTTAGAAGAATTGGATAATCTCAATTACAGAATTGAAGTTGCCAACAAGATCATAAAAATCATTAATGGAGCACTTATACTTATAAGCGAAGAAAAGATAGCTGCGAATTTGTACATATTAAAGGGAAAGACTTTACAAGAAGTAGAAGCATCAATTGTTTCAAGTAGTTCAAGTGAAAAATCTATAATGATGTGGCATTAGAAACTTGTACATGTATTTGAATAAGACATGAAGATTCTTATTGAACAAAATCTATCTCCGAAACTTACAAAGGTATCTCTACTTTTTTGTGAGCATTACATTACTAGTAAGTAGTATCGATTAAAATTTGGCGCATTAAATTCTAGAAGTAAGGCTATTCTAGAATTAGTTCACTCTGTTGTATGGCAAGACCTAGTTCTATCTTTGAAAGGTGCAAATTACTTTGTATTTTTCATTAATTATTATTCTAGGAGATACTAGATGTATCCCATCAAGAGAAAAATAGATGTATTTTTAGTTTTCAAAGTTTTCAAAGTGCAAGTTGAACTTGATTATGATAAAAAGATCAAATGTCTAAGGTCAGATAATGGAGAAGAATATACTGATACAAAATTTGATGAATTTTGCAAGTAAGAAGTCATCAAAAGGTAGTTTACTATAGCATATACTCTTCAATAAAATGGAGTAGTAGAGTAGATGCATAGAACTCTGTTAAATAGAACAAGAGTAATTATGAGCAATACAGGTCTAGGTAAAGAATTTTGGGCAAAAGCAATCAATATCGCTTGTTATATGATAAATAGGCTCCCCTTAATTACAATTGAGTTAAAGACACCTATAGAGATGTGAACTGATAAAATAGCTAATTATTCAAATCTTCGTATATTTGAAAGTCTAGTATACGTAATTTATAATGCCAAAAAAGTTACAAAGTTTGATCCAAAATTTAGAAAATATTTATTTTTGAGATATGTTGATAGAGTAAAGGGGTATCGCTTGTGAGATCCTGCTAATAAGTACATAAAAGTATATGAGTATGAAGGTTTAAATTTATTATTTTATACTTTAAAATATAATTAATTCTCTTAAATTCTACATATTTCTATTATTTACAATAAATTTTAGTTTATTGATAATTGCTATTTATTTTCGTCTTTGATATAGTAAAAGTAAAAAAGTCATAACTTTTCAACTAAGAGAACTTTTAAGATGTTTCTTATTTTTGTAGAAATAAGACTCAATGGACTTAAATTTTATGTTTGGACTAACCACTAGTTTAAACTCTAAGTTGCACTTTCGAATCCATTAAGCAAGCCCATTCATTGTTCAAGTCCAGCTCGACCTTGCTTCAATATTTTTACCATAACTTTTAATAGAAATTTTGGATCGACATTGGCACATTGAATGCTTGAAAATAAATTCCTTGATTCATTGCCTACATATGACATAAAGGATGCTTTGAACTGTAAAATGTTTTAAAAAAATTTTCTTAAATGATTTTATCAATTAATTCAAAGATATATTTTTAATCAAATATTGATTTTTTTAAAGAAAATACATATTTTGTGCATAAAATAATTTTCATCTTTTGATTGATAAAATTCTTTAATTATTCTCAATTGAGTTATAAAAGGGATTTAGTTTACTAACTATCATCTTAAAATATTAATTTCTAAATTCTTAGTATTTTAATTTACATATAATTTTTACTTGATAATTGTTCTTCTAAAATTTGCTTATTATATATTTTACCTTTACTATTAGGCCTTATCTTGAATATAAACTGATTGGACTCTTGAAAAAAATACTCTCTGTAGAAACGACACTTGGACTCACTGAATTATACTATAACAAGATTACCTATACTTGGGTATAACAATTAAATTGTGAATTACTTACTGCCCATAATGTAGTGACTAGTAGGGACATATTCTTTATACAAAAGAAACTATAAGAGAAAGAAGATGGTAAAAGCATAATAAAAGAAAATTTAGAGACTAAAAAAGTATAGGTAAAAAAAGAGTTTTTTTCTAAAGTAATACCAGAGTACTAGAATCAAGAGGTTGAAATTCTATAAAATTAGTGGCTAATTTGCACTAGACAAGTACCAGCTTGGTATTTAGATTACATCATAGAGAGTAGTGTTACTTATTATCTTTTAACTGAGGAAGGAGAACTATTAACTTTTCCAAAAGCATTCAATAACTAAGATGCATCTCTGTGAATGACAATAATGCATGAAGAAATTAAAGCATCCATAAGAATAATACTTGAGAGCTTGTGTTCTTACTAAAAAGAAAAAAAACCATTGAAAACAAATAAGTATATAAGATTAAGCGAAACAACGATGATCAAGTGGAGTGATATTGTGCAAGATTGGTAGTTAAAGAATATACTCAGAAAGAAGAAATTGACTTTAATGAAATATTTTTCCCAGTAGATTGACTTATTATAGTTCAAATAGTCTTGATAATATGTGCTATATTTGACTTACATCTAGAGCAGTTAGATGTGAAAATAACTTTTCTTTATGAAGATTTTGAAGAAGAAATTTATATGCTTAAATCAGAAGGTTTTGAGGAAAAAGACAAAGAAAACTTGATTTACAGGTTGAACAAATCTCTGTATAGTCTAAAACAGGTGCCAAGGTATTGGTAAAAGAGATTTGATTTCTTCATAATAAGCCTTGGATACAGCAAACTTAATGCAGATTCTTGTACATATTTCAAGAGGTTTAAAGAAGATGATATTGTTATCTTACTATTGTATGTAAACAACATATTGGTAGTAGGCCCCAACAAAGATTGTATTAAAGAACTAAAGGCATAATCGGCTAGGGAATTTGAAATGAAGGATTTAGGATTGGCAAACAAGATTGTAAGAATGTAAATTCACCGAGATAGAGATAATAAGAAGATTTGGCTTTCTTAAAAGAATTACCTGAAAAAGATCTTACGACATTTTAACATCTAAGATTATAAGCTAATTTCTATCCTACTTCTTATTAATTTTAAGTTATCCTCTCGTATGAGTCCTAGCAGTGAAAAAGAGAGGATGAAAATATCTCAAGTATTGTAAGTATCAGTAGTGAAAAGTTTAATATTTATTATAATTTGAATAAAACCAGATATTGCACAAACAGTAAGAATGGTTGATCGATATATAACGAATCCTAGTAGAGAGTATTGGAATGTGGTAAAGAGGATCCTAAGATATATTAAAGGAACTTTAGATGTTGCATTATATTATGGAGAATCAGATTTAATTATCAGTAGATATGTTTATTTTGATTATGAGGTGATCTTGATAGAAGCAAATATACTATAGGTTATGTGTTTACTCTTACTAGTAAAGTTGTAATCTAGGCTTCAAAATTGCGATCGGTTGTGGTTATGTTAACAATATAGCAAAATATATAGCAACTATACAAGCTAATAAAGAAGCAGTATGGTTGAAGTTAATATTGCAAGAACTTAGGTACAAAAAAAAAGAAGATTTCTCTAGTTTGTAATAGTCAGAAGGCTTTGCATCTTGTAAGAAATTTAATTTTTCATTCAAAGACTAAGCATATGCGAGTTTAGTACCACTTCGTTTGTGAGAAAGTAAAAGAAAGCTTAGTGAATATACATAAAATTCATACAGAAGAAACTTAATAGATTTTTCGACAAAAGTAATCAGAGTTAAAAAGTTTATTAAGCATCAATCGTCCTATGGTCTGATGAAAATGTGAGCAACATGGAAATAATAAGATAGAAAGAATAGTCGAAATACTAAAATAATGCTGAATTGATGGAATTTGATAGAGTTCAAGCTAAGTGGGAGATTTGTTGGGTTTATCTTGAATCCATGAGTTTAAACTTCTTGTGAAAACTTATTGAAACTATTTAAAAAAATTTGATAAAACTTCTTGTGAAAATTTGTTATAACTTTTTGAGAAAGTTTGGTAAATTTCCTTGTGAAAGCTTCGTAAAGCCTTTTTAGAAAGTTTGGTAAACTTTTCTTCAAAACTATTATTATGGTGTAAGCTTCTTAGAGAAGTCAACTTGGTGGACAAGCTTTCTAAGTCTATAAATACCTTTTTTTTGTAAGCATTGACTGTGTAAGAGACTTCTAAATTTTTAGTGTAAGAAAGAAAGAGTGAGTAAAGTTGTCTCCTATTAATAAGAGAGAATAATATTGTTTTATTCTTATATAATAAAGAGAAGTTGTAAATTTTATTTTTTTTATAATGAAATTTTTCTACTTTACTTGTAGTTTTTACTCTAACTGAAAGTTTTTCATGTAAAATTTGTATGTTCAATTTTGTTATTATTTTTTCATATTTTACCTATGATTATACTCTATCTAGAACAGATTCTTCATAACAAAACCTTTGGTAAACTTGAAAGAACTATTTTTTAAAATTAATACATACTAAATATACAAATTAATATATACAAATAGCCATAGATGACTGGTACAACCTCTATCATCGCATATAATACCTTCACAGAGACAGCAATCGATGGAAGAAGATCAATTCAATGGAGGACTATGAATTTTTGATGATACATTGAAGTTGAGAGACAAAAAAGTGTTTGATCCTGATAATTGTAGGGTTGATGAAGAAAGGCAAAGCATGTTGGGAATGAAACACTAAAATAATGCAAAATTGAATAACACAGCAGAATAAAAATTTAGTCTAAACTTTCCTGTTTACTTGTATATATTAAAAATACGCAAACTCTAGAACAATAATAATATGTGACAGCAAGTATAATAGGCAAAAAAATGTAAATCAATCAACACAAATCACCAATTAAGAGATAGTAAAATTTTTATATGAAAACCCCTTCTAATTAAGGGTAAAAATTACGAGCTTTTAAGTCCATCAAAGAAGCTTTATTATATCAAGACAGTCTTACAAAATATTTTTCTAAATGGCCACAAATCAAGTACTAAATAAGAAGAAACAACTAACAACAAAAGGAGCAACAAATTGAGAAAGTATGGAGAGAATTTACCCAAAATTGAGCCTCTGTTCTCTACTCGAAAACTGAAGTTACAGTGAATAAAACATTATCTTCACTGTTCAGATTGTAGAACTAGATCTTTAGAAAATTCTATCCAAATTTCGTGACAATCCAACAGTTATCAAGTTTGGATCGGAAGTTTGATGAAAACTCTGTAATGAAACAAAATCTGCACGTTGTCAGTCACTATTTATGGTTCAAAACTGATGTTATAAACATAGAAACCTATCTCCACCATTTATATCATAGAACACGATTTTAGGAACTTCTAGATCAAATTTTAGCCTGATCCAATGGTTAATTCACCGAAAAAAATGTTTAATCAAAACTGTGCAATAAGAAAAAATGAAAACTTTTCTATTTTTTTTTCTCTCTTTTCTCATAAGTTTTCTTTCTCTCAAATTTTCATGCTCTCTATCTTTTATACTCTTTTACGCTCTTTTTAATAACATTACAATGTCAAAAAGATAAGAAAAAGATTAAATAAAATGACAAAAGTGTTAAAATTAAGAAGAAAACAAATACACCTATTATATAATTTTTTATTTATATAAAAAAAAAGTCTACCCAACGAAGCAAGACAAAAATAATAATACAAATTGTAAAACTAATTTGCTGGTTTATTGTTAGTCTTGACCTTGATAATTGGAGGCTTGGTGAGCTCTCTCTTGTTCACAATAGACAGCAGTCGAGGTTCAAAATATCAGCCCACGTGAAATTGAAAATTTTAATCTTGAATTGAAAGTTTTGGACATTTCTAACCGAAGAATTTATTTTATACAGGCTTGACAAAAGGTGGCTGGCATTTTTTCTCTGATGGTGGGATCCATCCCATCTCGTCATGAATTTTGAAATCATGCACGAGCAAACAATTTAGTTTACAATACAATGTACGAGTAATGACTCGTACATCTATCGTCTGTGTCTCATTTTTCAAACTCATATTAGAAATTGATATTTGAAAGTTTGACAAACTTGAAAGATTGCTTATTTTAATGTGCTAATGTTATACAAAATCATTCATAAATTAATTATATTAATTTATGTGATAGCATTATATCATTACTATTTATTTTATGTGTTTATAGTTATATTATTACATTTATGTGGTATGTAAAATGTTTACCAAATTAATTTATTTAAAGGGATATTTTCATAAACCTCCCCTAAAGTTTGGGAATATATCAGCTTGAGAGAAGATTTAGGAAAAAAAATCTAAAACCTTATTTGAATTGTTTGTTGACTCACACCAGATTATAAAAAGGCGTAAATGTTATCTAATTTTAACTTTGGAAGAAAAAACAAACCCTGCAAATTATTTATAATTAAATCTTTTAAGTTATATTTATTTATACTATTTTTAAAAGTTTAATATAAATAAGTCCTTATAATTGTATTTTTTTTATAACATTATCATTAATAATTTATCATATATATTTAATAATAATTTAATTTTTCAATATTTCTTATTTATTTTATCTTGAAATTCTCAGTTTCTTCATTCTAATCCGTCATCTACTCTTACAATAAAACTATAATGAAAAATGTTTATTCTGATCTCATACCTTACTTTCCTATTAAAATTATGACGACAAAGTATCATATTTCAATTGTTAATATATAAATTTTACTATGTTTTCTTTAAAAATAGTTTATTATATAATTATTTATAATTAATTTTTATCACTTGAATTTTATTATTTCTATTTTAAAATAAAATAATTTTGATTCACTTTTACATCTTTTAATAAAATAAATATTGTCATTTTTTATTTTTATTTCCTTTAATTTTTTTTTCAAAAAAAATCAGGATAATTCTAATTCATTCCACCCTCTGGATGTAGTGGATGGTTCCATCCTAGGGGACATTCATGCTAGTCCTGAGTTCGAATTTTTTAAAATACATTCAGGTGCAAGAATCTGGTGCAGTAGGAATTTTATTTTGTGCTTGATACCATTGCATTGTGATTCCTGTACATGATCTTAATTGATTCAGGACAGATGTTGTGTGATTTGCGGATACGTACTCCAAAGGAATGAGTGTTTGGCCCGTGTATGGCCTGATGTCACAGTAATGACTTAGTACAGGAGTTTCCTAGTCATCCAAAAAAAAAAAAAAAAAATTCTAATTCATTATTTAGACACTAGTTTATTTATCTTCTAATTATTGTTTTATTTTAATATTTTTTATAATAGAAATTTTAATGGGTATGTCTCATATATTTTTATTAATTATTAATTATATTTTACTCTTGTATATTAGGGATGCAAATTAAAAAAATCTCCTAAATTATATTTTGATTAAAAAAATTACCCCAACCAAGAAAATATGTTTTATTGGAGTGTTATTTTTGTAATAATTAAACCGAGTTAAAAATGTGTTTAAATAATATCAAATAATAGTGTTTTATAAGCTTTTTGACAATTAATGGTTTTTCAAATTTCATAAGAAGTATATGAAAATAGTCCACAACTTAAAAAAAATGTGTTAATTTATACAAATACGACGTTATAATGATAGGAGGTTTTTGATCTTTTTCTCAAACTTTCGTTTAAATTGATACATTTTTAATCCTATTTCTGAAATTTTCCTTTATTTAAATATTCTTCTTTTTTAAGATATACCCTCGTTTTAGTAGACTTTTTCATCCCTACGTCACTTACATTCATTAAGATTTTCAATGATGCTTTAATATTTATATAATATTTAATTTTTAATTTTATCACAAAGTACACCCAAAACCAAATCCTTTTAATTGTTCTTTGAATGTCTGTAATCGGTAACTGTGTGTTCATATGTTTTATTAACACTATTTGATCGGTTATTTATGGGAGAGGTTGGGGTGAAAGTGAGGTAGATGATTGACGTTGATGACTTCCCAGAGGGAGCCATCCCATTTGTCGAATCAGTAGTGGTAGTTGATTATTTGATTTTTTATAGCTTTCCTTTGAATTTGGAGCTAACATTGTCCATCCGGGATAATGAGCTGAAGTCTTACATTTTACCAAGTCCTCTCCAAATTAAACATATTAAATACAGATGTTTGTTCTATAACCTACTCCAAGGAAAAAAAAAAAAAAAGGATTATTAGTCCTTGTTTCCCATATTATAAATTCATTTGTTAGTATCAATGGTAATGAGGTTTGAAATTTCGATGACTTAGCAATTGGACACATTCAATATGATAATATTAATGCAAATGTAAATCGATTTATGTTTGAAAGACCAAATTTGTGGTAAAGTCGAGGATTTATAAGAATAGAGAGTTGACCAATTTTTTAATAATTTAGTATTAAAATTACCATTTTATTCTGTGACATGGTCAGAAATTGATATTATACTGGATTAAACTAAATCTTCTTTTATTAAAATATTATGATATTATATATGTATTTTTAAAAAAAAATTGTATGATTTCAAAATAAAAAGAATTTATAGAGCATGATTGCTAATAAATTCTTGCTTTTCTGTTAACAAATTTAGTAGGAAATTCTTTGTTTAAAATAATTTGTTAATAAATTGTTAAATTGTTGAAAATGATAAAATAAAAAATTATTATAAAATTACACAATTATATATTTGAATTGTATATTTAAGAAAATACTATTATTATTATTATTATTATTATTATTCAGATTTAAAAGAAATTTCCAAAATATTAAATTGATTATTTTTGTGTTTATTAAGATTTGAATGAATTTTACTGAGAATATTTCAAATTGAATAAAATATAATCAGTGGAACTTATAAATTTTTTTTTCAAAAGCTAGCCAAAGCCCTCACAAAATCTGGCCATTGATTTCATCCATGTATGAGTGAATTACAAGTAAAAATATTTTTACTCAATGTTCTTCGACTTAACTCATGAATATTTTTTGTCGTATTTCAAATAAATATTATGCTTACATAGAAACATAGATCTTATTTGTATGAATAAAATATCTAAATATTACAGTAAAAAAAACTACTAACGTAGTTTATAACAATTGTATTTTATTGACGATATTAATTTCTCCCATTTGTAATAAATTTGATAAAATTATGATAGAATATTTATATTCTCCACCCATATCTCAAAAGCTTTATGTTCCTCTATTTATAGAGAAAAATCAAAGTGACTAAAGAGGACAATAATTCAAACTACATAATGGAGAAAATTTTTCCCCATAAATTATAGGGCTGATTATCACATACTTTATCGATGTCTATATTCTTGTAAATCAATGTTGGTGGTGACTTGATCTTGTAAGTACAAGAGCTGATAAGTAATATAGTTCAAGTAAAGAATATTGTTCTCTTAAGAATTAAAATGCATTCTCTATTAAAATATATTAACTCTAATTTTATTTGAATATTTAAAATTGACAAAATTTTGCTATTTAAACTAGAATACAATTGAAAACTAAAATGAACCCAAGAAAGAAATCACCCTCAAAATTACTTTACTAGATAGATGAATTTAAGATAATCAATCATCTAGGAACTTGACCCTATTATACTTAACTATTACAACTCAATCAATGGACATGTTCTATGTATTGTTGGCTAATTTTTAATCGTTGTCACTAACCTCTCTTGAATTATAATCAATCTATTTTGATAAATGTATTGTCCATATTTCTGTGACAATCACGTATGTATCGAAATGTATTAAGAGCAAAGAAAGTACAAAATCGTATATATCTTACATATATCTCTATTCTATGATAGTATACAATATTCTCATATCGGTATATTTGATAATTAATTTTTAATCTCACACATAACACCAAAATCGTATTAAGTGGTTAATTCAATACAAGCGTTAAATATGGATAAAAACATGCAATATATAAAAGAAGAATAATATTAATCAATTGAAATTTCAACTAGTTAAGTAAACACGGTTCAACTACATCAAGCTCCTAGATAAACAAACTTAGTGCCAGAAGCAAACGCTTTTGGTTAATAAACTTTTTATTGCTAAAGAATAAAAATACAAGTATTTTACACTCAGGAAAGACAAACACTAATTCATATACACACTAATCTCACACTTAAAAGGCACTACACATAATGTTCACTCAAGTACTTGAAAGATTTACATGTCATACATGCAAGAATCATTCATGGCTAACTTACGCAAAATTTTCAATTTTTCAAAGCAATAATCAATGACGGTAAGAAAGTATACCTTTCAAGCTTTATTTAGAATCTAATAAGTACTCTCTCACTTATCTCTAAAAGTTGTACATATTAACTTGCCAATAATGGTTCCAAATGAGCTTAAGAGACTAATGACTTTTAACAGCTTCAATAACCTATTCTAATATTTTTTATGCTTAGAAAACTAGTACGTATATGTATGGAAGATTAGAAATTTAAGAAAACACTCTTCAATTTCTATTTTTCCCTTTTTCATTCTTTTTCTCTTGAAAAAAATTGAAAACAAAGCTTTTCTGTGGTTTCCTTTTTGTCCACCGTAAGATAAAAAAGGAGCAAGAAGAATGAAACAAAAACAATCCAATTTCAATTCATTCCTCCTTGTCCCACGTGCATATCACTTTACTATGATTTCAATGGTTTAATTTTAATTCACTAATTAAAAATAAATAGAAAAAGAAACCATGCCATATGTCGAACACATAGCTTGGATTCCAAATATTATGCAATAATCTTTAATCTATATTAATAGATTATTATGAGAATTTATCAAATAAATAAATCAAGGACACATGTCATACATTTAGCCATGGAATCCAAATTTTATTAATATTAATTAATCTATAGTAATTTATATTAATAAATATTAATAAATATAAATCAAATTAATATTAATTAATAAATAAATAAAAAGAGAGACATTATTAATTAAATATTATAACAATTATAATATTTAATATTAATATTAAATTTAAAGTTTGATTTATTCAAACTTTAATTTAATATAAAATATATTAGATATATTAAAATTTTCTTTTAATTAATTAATCACATTAATAAATTAATCTTAACCATTCATTCAAGAAATGGATGGACAAAATTTAAAAAAATTTTGACACTTGACAAAATCATATTATGCAACTTGTCATTTAATAATTTATTTTAATCAAATAACACTTATTTAATTAATAATAAATAAATAATTTTATTTATTAGAATTTTTTATATTTAAATATATTTTTTAAGTCTTTATATATCAATAGTGATAATAAGTATTTATAATTTGAAAAGACTCGTAAGAGTGTATTAACACTTAATGCCCTAAGAACAGCTGGTTTTAGAGTTATTGGTTGATGAAGTAAGTTAAAGATATAATTTTTAAAGCGCAAAAGATATTAATTTTAATAAAATAATAAGAATAATTTTGACCAATTAAGTTCTATAATTAATGTGTTATTTTACGCACAAAAAGAAGGTTTATAAATTTTTAGTCTAAAGAATTTGTGATTCGTACTTTAAAATTCTTTTATTAGAGAATTTACTTATTTAAAAATATCAAAAAGAAGTAGAATAATAAGTGCCTTATTGATAAATTTTTATTTTAAATCATTATTAAAAGTTGTTGTTTCCAATAATAAGTCAGTTGTAAGTCATTATTGATATTTGAAAGTGTGTGATTAAAAAAATTAAATTTATTACACACTTAATATTATAAAATATTACAATCTAGTATATCTATAATTTTAAATTTAAAATTAATTTATTAGTAATTGCTATTTAATTTTTTTCAATACAAAATTCGTAAAAAAAGGCATAACTTTTTAACCAAGAGAGCTATTAGAATGATTCTTAAGCTTGTAAAAAATTAACTTAATGAGTTCAATCTTTTATATTTAGACCAACCATTAGTTTAGATTCTATATTATATTTTTAAAGACATTTTGTAAACTCATTTGTTATTCTATTCTAGCCCAATCTAGTTTAAATATTTTGCTCATAATTTTTAATAAAAATTTT
>JAWDEX010176449.1:0-14902 GCA_035221805.1 Trichilia hirta | reverse complement strand
TACTATAAAAAATTTATTTCATAATTTTATATTTATAAATATTTTTGAAAGAAATTTATTAAACATAAATATAAAATCATAATGTTATATTTATAATTTTATAAATTTAAATTATAAAAGAAAAATAAATTTATATATTTTTATGAATATAAAATAACAATATTTTAAATTTAAATTTTAAAAATTTAAAGTATAAATTTTTTTAGTATAAAGTATTATAAGATAAAAAATTAATTTATAATTTTATATTTATATTTAATAAGTTTATTTCAAAGACAATTGTGAATATAAAATTATAAATTAATGTTTATATAATATAAAATATTATAGTAATTTAATAATGTAAACAAAATATTTAAAATATTTTATTTAATTTATAAAAATAAAAATTAAATTAAATTAAATTCATAATTTTTATAAATATGAAATAAAAATATTTTATATTTAATTTTTAAAACTAATATATATTTTTATCATAAATTAAAATATTAAAATTATAATTAAATTTAAATATTTTTAATAGAAAATAAAATTTTTAATTTAGGAGTTTATAAGATAAAAGTCAGTTATTCATATGATAAAAGCGAAAGACTTATATGATAAATTGCTATATTTTGTTCTTTAGTAAGAAAATATCTGTCATTTTAAAAAATTATAAGAGAAATTTTATTTCAAACATATTGATAAAGAGAGTTTGTTATTTTGAAAAATTATAGAAGAGAAATTATTATTTTTCCAAATTTTTATTAAAAAGGAAAAATAAATTATTATACGATTAAGATTATAAAATATCATAATTTTTTTAACTAAATTTTTTGTATTGAGTAGGGACACAAATTTATAGGATAAATTTTTTTCTCAAATTAATATATAAGTGAAATAAGTAAAAGTTTTAGAGAGAAAAAAGTAAATTTTAAAAAATATATAAAAATTATATAATATTTGATTTTTAATTTAAATGATTTTCTTTTGACTATTTAAAAACAGTGACATAATTCTTATTATTTTACTATACAATGCATATTATACAACTAACAATAATAATTTTTGTTAAAATCTAAATTCTATAATATAAAGATTAAAGTGTAAATATTATAACTATAAAAAATTTAAATAATATATTTATATTTTTAAAAAACTAAATTAATAAAAATATATTCTATCTTTTTAAATTTTTATTAATTAATCCCGCTGACGTTCAGAAAACAATCAACATAAAATAATAATATATCTAAATTTTAAAATCATGTTAGTCCTGGCAAGTATGCCTAGATTCCTATCTTTCCAATTTCTTTTGTATAACAAAATTAACACCTCTCATGTTTACTATTCTAAACTTAATTAGCCTAATTTTTTACATACATTTTCCTCGTTTGCATGTGGGTGATAAAATAATTGAATATTTTTTAAGATAAAATTAGGGATGATAATCCAATTAACAGCAGATTTAGTAGGTCTCAATTTTGTTTTTCAAAAATAGCACAAACATAATACTTTTGTTATGGCAGGTGTAATTCATGACTCAATTGAATTGATGTCTGATTTTTGACCCAAAAAGAAAAAGAAAATAAAAAAATAAAAGATTGAAATAAAAAGAAATATCGGGTAATTGAATAGTGGAGAGGCCTTTTGACGAGATAAAATTTTTTGTACGAGTGCTTTTATGCCTTTGATTTTAGTTTCCATTGCTTTTCCTATAATGTCAAATTTAATCACTAGTTATCGAGATGAGACACAGGGAAAGCGATGCAAGCTTTTGTGATTGAGGTCTTTACCTTTTGCTTTTTAAAAATAGCAATTGCTCATCGAAGAGAAGAGAAGGTTAGCTAGCAATAGGCCATTTTCCCACTAAATCATCCAATAAAAAAATATTCCAAAAAGCCACAATTCATGGCACAATAATTTAACGTAACCTTAAGGCAGACCCAGTACACTTTACAATTTTATTAAAAAAATTACCTTCTCGAAACCTAAGAGACCTCATAATAAAATAAAATATGCATACGTATACTTTTGTCACTCTAAAATTTTCAAAAGATGTGTGCGATTTCCATGATGCATCATGCACCAGAAAACAAGACCTTGCAGTTTCATTCCACACAATCTCTTTCAACATTCATGGACTACTTTCGTTGGCATTTTGTAACGGGTAAAGTATAGTTTTCAAATGGTCTTTGCTCTGGACACAAAAGCTTTAGCCCAATTGATTACTGAAGGCCAACGGGTTCATTGGAATTTAATTTTATTTAAATAAATACACTAGATAATAATAATAAATTTTAAACTTATATAAATAAATATATACACATTGTCAAAAATTAAATAAATATTAAATAAACACTAATCAAATTCCTTCTGAAAATGTGCGGAAGGATCAACGACGTATTATTTTGAAACGTTTAAAACATGTTGGATTTGGGGTAGATGGATTTATACTTAAATCAATTCACTCGGAATTGGTTTGGACTTTTGCTCTCTTGCCCAACATCTAAATGAAAGTCTAAAATGTAGTTTATCAGGACGGAATATTTCCGCCAAATTACATCATTTATATCGATTTACTATCTATCTATCTTTAAATAAAAAGAGCATTACTTTTATCATTGTTTTTATCAGGAATCAAATGACGGATTTTTATTAGTAAATTTTCGCATTGCTATCCGTGCAACAAAAAAAAATGACATCACGTGGAGTTATATCCACGAAAATCTTTTATCCTCCGGTCGAAAGGTGGACTTGGTATTTTTACTGGTTTGACAATTAAAGAGCCGCCAATTTACAAATTTAGGTGAAAGTGAACTCGATGATTCAACCATCTTAGTGGTAATTCTTTCCAAGATTATATCCATCGTCAAAATCAAACAAGGTTGCAGGGACTGCAGTATTGCCTCTCAAATAAATATTATGAAGGCAATGGCTTCTCTCCTCAAAAACAGAACATTGCAACTCCAAGGTAGGCAGCCTTGGGCCTCTAAGGTAAGTAAGTGGCATGCAACTCCTTCAAAAAAATGTAAGCCTCGGACTACTTTGTACTTCTATTTCTCATCCGCTTCTTTTTTCTCTCATCTGGTTCCTTAGCTCTGTCAAATGCAGAATCTTTGTTCATTGCCCGTCGTCAACTTTTAACTCTTCCTGAAAATGGGGTTTTGCCGGATGATTATGAAAACCAAATTCATATTAAAATTACTTTTCCCAACCAAAGACTCAGGCGAGCTTACATTGCACTCCAGGCTTCGAAAAATGCCTTATAATCAGACTCATTTAACACTACAGGAAATTAGGTTGGTGCCGATGTTCGTGACTACACAAAGGTGTTTTTTGTGCAAAAATTCTGGATGAACCTGAGGTAACTGTTGTTGCCGGCATTGATCTTAACCATGCTGACATTACTGGCTATATTCCTGTGGAATTGGGTCTATTGACAGATATTGCTCTATTTCACATCGACTTTAACAGATTTTGCGGGATAATTCCCGATAGTTTTTCAAAGCTGAAACTTTTGTTTGGGCTTGATGTTAGCAACAACCATTTTGTTGGTCATTTTCCAAAACTTGTTTTTCCATTACCCAATCTCAAGTACCTGGATATTAGGTACAGTGATTTTGGGGGAGAATTGCCTCGGGAACTCAGAGAAGGAGTTGGATGCATTGTTCTTGAACAACAATCGATTCCAGTCTACCAGTCCTGATACATTAGTGTCCTCTTCAGTTTCTGTTTTGGTGATATAACCAACTCACAGGTTGCATTCCAAGTAGTATTGGTAATATGGTAAACGCATTGAATGAGATCATTCTCTCCAACAACGAGCTTGCAGGCTGTTTGCCAACCCAAATTAGCAAGCCGTGGAATGTAACAGTTCTTATGTCTCCTCAAACTCATTCACTGGCATATTACACCAGACCTTTAACGATCCTGAGAACATGCGTCTCTTGCCAACGTCGAAGAATTTTGCATTTTCATACAACTACTTCAATGGTGAGGCACCTTCATGCAAGCAAACGAAGGATGTTGGGTTCGATGATATCGACAATTGCTTACCAGACACGCCAAAACAAAGGCCGTGGAAACAATGCCAGGCAGTGGTGAATAAACCTGTTGATTGCAGTAAAGCAATATGTAATAATGCAAATAACCCAAGTCCTCCAGTTGAGAAGAAACAGCCTCCAATCCCCAACCCAAAACCGCAACCATCAACTCCTGGGCCAAAGTCGTCTCCTCCTCTACCAAATGCAGAACCACCGAAACCAAAAGCACCCCAAAGCCACAACCACCACCATCAACGCCAAGGCCAAAGTCATCTTCTCCAATACGAAAGGCAGAACCACCAAAACCAAAAGAAATTCCAAAGCCACAATCCCACAAAGCACAACCTCCAAAAACGTCAAAACCACCACGGGCTCCAGTTCAGCACCAGCACCTAGGGATGATCCTTCGTTATCATCACCTGTTTTGAATAGGCCTAGATCTTCATCACCACCCCCACCAATGCCATTACACTTACCGCCACCTTCTCCAGTACACTGACCTCCGGCGCCACCAGTCCACTCACCACCTTCACTACCAGTGCATTCTCCACCACCCGAAGTTCAGCCACCTCCTTCACCAGTCCGCTCAGCACCGCCACCCGCGCATTCTCCACCACCCCAAGTTCAGCCATCTCCTTCACCAGTCCGCTCAGCACCGCCACCAGTGCATTCTCCACCACCCCAAGTTCAGCCACCTCCTTCACCAGTCCAACCACCACCACCTCCCCAAGTTAAGCCACCTCCTTCACCAGTCCACTCGCCACCGTTACCAGTGCATTCTCTACCACCCCAAGTTCAGCCACCACCTCCACCAGTGACCATCAGTTCACTACTTACACCGCCGACTCCATCTCCTTCCCCTACTCCTATTCACTCACCATCACCACCGAAAAAAGATAATCCTCCACGGCCTCCCCAATATTCCCTGGATGCTAACTGGCGTGAGCCTGACTTCTTTGATAACGAGTTTTATATTCTCGTAGTAGTGGCAGTAATTGTCCACTTTGTGATACGTGCATCAAGGGATAGATTCCCTCCGTTCCTCCGGCCATCATTTTCTATTCCACTATTTTCTATTCTTGTGTTGTCAGTGCCTTGTGGATAGCCACCATTTTCTATTTTTGTGTTGATACTCTCTTAATTTTAAGAAGTGCTCTCTTCCAGAATACTATATAATTGTTTATCAAAGTTAAATAAAAGCATGTTAAAAATTATCACAATCCTATCTTTCCCTTCTTCTTCCTCTTCTAAATTTCTTCTATTACTTTGTTAGACGTAGTTTGTAAAAATTAATTCCCAAATGTAAATTATACTTTATTTGTGTCGTCTAAGAATGAAGAAAACCTTAAAAAAGTGTAAATTTGGCCGTCAGAGGGAGATTATGTAAGATGTCCTCTGTAGCTCCTACAAATAACTGTAGTTTGAACTGTTTATGAATAATGTACACAACGAAAAAAAGGTTGCAATTGTATACTTTTCTTAGACAACATTCATTCTTTTAAATGAACTTTAGGTATCTAAACTATGTTGATTCCTATCTGTTATCCTTTTTGTCACCATTCATTCTCAGTTGTCATTATAACTCGTTAATTTGTTTTTTCTATTTAAACTTCTTTTAAATGTAGTACAAATGGTTTGTCATTATAACTTGTTCACTCCGCAAACAAGGATCATACCATCTGCTTCTTTTATTTTAGCTAGGAACCTATTTACTGGTGTTGCTTAGTTATAATTATAAATTACTTTTCGTATAATATCTTATCAATTATAATCCACCCCATTATCCAATATATAGACAATTTTTGGTGAGTCCGTTATAGGTTCCATGTGTTTGTATGTGGACAAATTCTATAGACCACTGAAGGATCTTTAGAATCTTGTACTTTTTTCTCTGTCCTCCGATATAGAAAACAATGGCCACCTCAGAGCAGATCATTCAAGCATTTCAAGCAGTTACTTTATCACCTCCATCGCTCTTGGTATTCTGTTTGTGATGAAGAATGAATTCAGAATTTACAGGTAAAAGAGCGAATAGAAGAAGAAATAGAGTTGCTGGTTTAGGATCTGTTTATAACAACATAAAACTAATTACGGGCAATTTTGGTATTTCGCGAGAATAAGTGGTAACTAACTATATTAGTTGGCGCTCTGGGGTTCCTTCCGTTCGATATTTTCATTCCATTTCCTGTAATCTTCTTTGAAAGATCTCTGTAAACGTAATGCTTAGCTTTTAAGAAATACATGTGGCGTGCTTGTTTCCATTATATATATATATAAGAAGTAATTGAAATTACGAAGGAAAATATGTAAGGTGTTACGGAATCCACATGGCATGCTAATAAGAAACGAATGAAAAAAATAAAAAGGTAATAGAATGATGAACTAGAATTACATGGCATGAAATAAATAAAAAGATGAAAGCCTTATCTTTGAATAAATGTAACCGATCTTATATGAGTACAAATGGAAATTAATTAATTTCCCAATTAGAACCCAAAGAGGAAGCAAAGGGAAACCAAAGAAAGAAAAAAAGAAACCGAGAGAAAAGCAAAGAAAAACAAAGAAGGACAAGAAAGAAAAGAAGAACAAGGGAGCAGAAAAGTTGGTAAATTTTTATAATAAAATTTTATTATGTTTTAAAATTAGTAGGATTAAGTTCAAATTTTAGAAATTATAGTTATATAAATATTTTGATATTTTCTGATAATAAATTAATATGTTTAATGAAAAAGATATTTTTAACTATTATATTACTTCAGATAAATAAATAATAATGTTAATTTTATAATAGAAAGTGGAATTGGTGAAAAAAGGGGTAGTTGAGTTTTAATCACATATGATTTTTTTTAAGCAATTTTGAAAATATATTGTAAAAATTTATTTTATTGTGTAATTAAATGTTACATGCTTTTACTTAAAAATAATTTAAATTATTTTGTGCATAAATAAATATTTTTATGTTAATTATATATCGATGTGAAATTTATAAAAAAAAAAAAAAAAAAAAAAAGAGTTTTGGCTTAAACTAATAATTATTTGTTATATATAGCTGGAATTTTACTAATAAAATTCTGATTTAATACGCTACACAAATAAAATGTTATATGATCTTTTATAATTGGGCCACTGAGATAAACAAATGATATTTGTATATGATTTTCTATGATTAGGTCATTGAGATAAGTGGGTGATGCTATTTGAATAAGCAATTTGGTAAAATTTATGTTAATTAATAATTTTTAATGCTATTTGTCTCCGTTTAGTTAAATATTATAAATGCTTGCTAGTATTAATATTCTACAAGTTTTTAAATTTAATTTTATATTATAAAAAAATAATTTTTAATCCCATTAATAAAAATTTATAAGATTTATGTATTATATTAATAACTCTCTTTTTTATTAATTAATTTTTTTATAGAAGACAAAATTTAGTTGTAAAAGTTTGTGAAAATTATAGAGAACAGTGACTAAAAATTAAGAATAATTTTTGTAGTATATGTTAAATAAATATGAATTAATAAAAAACTGATCATTAAAATATTTTGATTAATTGTATATTACCTTCAATTATAAATTATGAATAAATGAAAAAAGTTAGTTGCGGGGTAAGCAGCAAGTGTGAATTGGAATTTTCGAATTGGGTTGTCACAGTAAAATCCTAGAAACAAAGTCAATAAAGCTTGCTTGGTGTGTTGCCTTTCCGTGGATGTCAGCTGCCAGCTGACAACATACATCATCAATCAGTTGTTAGTGTGCTTTTTTCTGCAATATTTGCTTTCTGGTTCTTTTTCGTTATTTCTTGCTGTTAGTTTACTATCTGTTTGATAAAAGAATTATAAGAGCTGGTATCAGAGCTTACGCTTAGGTAAAAAGATGGCTCAAATAAAGATAGACATGGAGAAGTTCCATGGTGAAAACTACTTCAGTATTTGGAAGATCAAGATTCTGGTTCATGAAGAGCTTGAACAAGCACTGAGAGGAGAAGGAATGCCAGGTTCTTGGACTCAGGATCAGAAGGACGAGGTTCTTTGGAAAGCTCACGGTGCTATAATTCTGAGCTTGAGTGATGAAGTCTTGCGAGAAATTGTAGCTTCCAAAGAGATGACTGCTGCTGGATTATGGGAGAAACTTGAGAATACGTACATGTCTAAATCAGTTGACAACAGATTATACCACAAATGACGACTATATGCTCCGTCTTTAACAGAATAAGGATCAATCAAAGATCACATGGATGAGTTTAACAAAATCACCATGGATCTTGAGAAAGTGGATGCCAAAATACAGGACGAAAATGTAGCCATGATTCTATTGTGTTCACTTCCCAGTTCTTTCTAGCTTTTTTAATGGGTACCATGTCAGTGGGCGAAGAAACAATATCCCTAAGGGATGTAAAATCAGCACTTAATTCCAAGGAATTCGAGAAAATAAATGGACAAGATGATACTAGCAATGGTGAAGGCTTGACAGGTAGAGGAAGATCAGAGAAGAAAGAAGAAAAATGAAAGAAGCAAGGTAGTTCAAAATCCAAGACCCAGTAGTGGGAGTGTTCATGAAGGATTGCCTCGAGAGGAAGAACATGCCTAAAGATGAAACCGAGAAAAAGGGTAATACTGTTGCTACTACAGATGATGGATATGAGAGTGCGGACTTGTTGATTGCCTTGAATGCAAAAAAAAAAATAGATCCAGCATCAACTTATTGAACTATCTATAACTTCACTAATTGGTCTCCCTTATTCGATATTGAAAGCGTAAAGCTTTCTTTTCAAGTACAATCGATTAGCTATAGATTTTCTCGTATACCTATCTTCACGCTTTCTCCAAATTCCCAGAGCTGTTGATTCTCTGAAATCTTCAGTAGAGCATTGTCAGCCAATTCCATAATAAGAGCAATAGAGCCATTTTCAGCACTTCTTTTCTAGCTTCATCCGATGGATCTGTATCATCATCTCTTTCTTCGAATGCACCATCCAAACCTTCTGCAGCCAAGAAAGCCTTCATCTTAATCTCCCACAAATTGAAGTCATTATGTCCAGTAAACTTATCAATAACGAATTTGGAAGTGGCCACCATGATTCCAATCTTTAAGGGCTCTGACACCACGTGTGAATTCAAGTACACAACCCTCATACTAGAATTCAAGCTTCAAAACCAAAAGTCTTCACCAACTATTCAAGATTCCAGTTCACAGAATTCACAGCAAGATAAAAAGCAATGGAAAAATGAAGAACGATTAACAATCAAACTGTAAAGGAATTAGACATCAGGTAAATTTTCAGAGAGAAAACTATGGAAATTTCTTGATGCATTGACTTTGTTTTCAGAGTTTTTGAGAAGCTGTCTCTCCCTACAAATGACAGGTACTCCCTCACCGTAGCATGAAGGCTGTTACCTATAGACTCGATCACAGCCCAATAACTGAAAAATTACCCTTTAACTACAAATGCACACACTGCTTCAATTCTTTTCTCTAAGCTGAACCTGGTAGTTTTTCAATTACCAGCAAAACCATTTCTATAAATCAAAGTCAAAACCAAAATCATCACTTTCCATTTCTGTAACTTAAGATACTAAAAGTTATTTGCTTCAATTTATGAGTTAATGAACTACAATTTACAAATCAAAGATGGACAAATTAAAACCAAACCCATCCATTGAACAACAATGTCAGGCAACTCTTCACCTACCTAATAAAGGATAATCGTCTTCGTCTTCATCATTGACGCTGCTTATTTTTTCAAATAATAATAATTTCAATTGCATTAATTTACTCATTTGTTCAATATTAAGGATGGCGGGTATTGAATTCTCGATCTGCTGTTTTGACTTTGTTAAGAATTTTTTTTTATTTTTTATTTTTCTGGTTTTGGTTTTGTTAGGATACACTTGAAATTGCAGTTTCTTATATTTTTTATAAATAAAAATACCAAAAAAAAAATCAATAATATTTTATTATATTAATTTTTTATTAAAATTTATATATTTTTATTTTAATATTTGATATATAGAATTTTTATTCTGCAATAATTATGATTTAAAATTTATTACACCACAATAATATCATATTATCGAATTATGACTTAAAAATACATCTTAGTATCAACAAAATTTTCTTCTTTATATTATTTTACCAAGAGAATGAGAGTTGGTCAAGCAAGTTAACAAACAGTCGGGAAGAAATCTGTTTGCTTTTCATCTAAAATATTAGCAACTCAAATCTCAATTAAATACATGTGCATTATTATCCTATAATTTATTGGTGTAGTTTCAAAATTATTAGTAGCATTTTGTATTTCTAGCCTTTCTTCCTCCATCAGGTTAGGAAGGCGGCAGACCCTGTTAAACGACTACAGGAGACATAGATGTATAAACCATATATTACATAAGTAAGATTATGGAAAGAGCTCTTCCAACTAACTTTAGAGAGACTTTTATCAGCATTGCATTTGGGAATAAAGAGATGATTAGTACTTTCAAATTACTACCAAATAGATTTATTTAAATATCTCTATAAAGTGTTAATAAGTTTACATTTAGGATTTGATTACACATATAAAATTGATAAATACTAATTATATATAATTATTAAATTTTGAGTATTAAACTAAGAAATAAATACATTTAAAAACTTAATAGTTTCTTTTCTTCATTGCTGTTTTCAATTGGTGTTGTATGCATTGGCCTAAATTAATTAGGCATCTCTTGGATTTCTTTCTTCTGTTCAATTTAGCTTGGGCTTAGCTTTTTCTTCTATTTGTGTAATAGCACACAACTTTTTTAAATTTTTATAAATTATAATTTAATTTACACTTATAGAAAAATATTTGTCAAAGTAAATAAATATTAATTAAATCATTATCAACATCAATTAAAAATTTACGACATCCATCTTTTAATCTTTTTTTAATTATGAAACTTTATTATTTTCTATATTTATATAGTTTATTAAAATTAAAAAAATATGACGAAATTATTTAAGAAGAAAAAAATGTTTTATATTAATCTTTATAATTTTCTGTCAACAAATATTTTTATAGGAGCTTGCATTTGACAAAATATTTAAATATTGACTATAAATGAACCAACAAGATTTTATTTTTAATTAAAAATGTTGACATACTAAATAAATAATAGAGAGAATAATTTATGATAGGATTAATTTTTATGCTGTATAAGATTGTTTTATAATTTTATTTATAACATAATTTAGCTTTTACTTTTATTAAGAATAATTTTGTTCTCATTTTACAATTATTAAAGAGTTTGACACTCATTTATTAAAACCACTATGACTCAGTCAGAATTAAGGATTGATAAATTTCAATAAATCCAATTCACTACCTAAAAGATTAATGAATCGACTTACGAATTGAAATTTTATAATTTACTATTCATAAAGTAGATTGTGGATTGAATTAAATTCAATCCACCAATCCGTCAGTTTATATGAAATATAATTCATTTTATATATCAATTATTTTCATATAAATATAAAGTAATGTCATTTTTTCAAATTAATTCTATCCCTTTTATTCTATTTTAATTGATTTTTGTAATTTTTACCAAAATTTATGAAAAAATGACAAAAATAATTAATCCATATTTAATACTAAGAAATGATGTGACTATTTTAACATAAAAAATATTAAATATATTATAAAATAATTTATTTATTTATATAAAAAATTATATATTTATTCTTTTTTAGCCTAAATTTAATTTAATCTAACTACTTATATATTTATACTTAAAATTTAATTTTATTTTTAAATATAAGTAAAAAATTCAATTTACGAAACCAATCCAATCTTTATTGACATACTTATGGATTGAATTAGATTGCCATAAACTTAATCCACAATATGCGAATTAGATTGAAATTTTAATTCAGTTTAATCTAATTTGTAAATGTTCACTTTCAATGAGGATATATTTCATTACTTAATAATAATATCTATGCACAAGCTAACATGAGCAATATTAATTAATTAATTATGATATTTTAAGTAAGTTATTACTTATATGAATTGTATAATTTAGAAAATTAATATAAGTTCGACATATGAAATGATTACTCTTTAGATATTTTATTTTATTTATAAATATAAGAATAGTTTAATAGAAGTCATTGAATTTACAAAATAGTACTAGTATTATATATCTATGAAATATAAGAATTTGGGTTTGGGTTGTGATTAATTTTTTTACAAGTATCAACCTAATTATAGATATGTATTTGTTAATTATTTTTACTTGTAAATGTAATTCTATTCTACCTTTTCTAAAGAAAAGGGAAAAACAAGGATAGGGCCAAGTACTTTTATTATACGAATTGCTACTAACTTTTGTTGTACTAATTTTTTAGATTATATTTCTTAACTTTTTTATTATATATTTATAACTATTAAAAGAATTGAGGATTGTAATTTAAAAAAAAAAAAAAAAAATGTTAACACTTGCGTTCCATGCAGTGAAAAGGAAAGCCATAGAAAAACAACTAAAATTGTCGTTCTAGTTACAGGCGTCTTTGCTCATTAACTAAACACTATATATAAACAAAACAAACATTCCAATTAAATACGTTTTCTTACCTAGGAATCTAAACTATATGTTGATTCCCATCTCTTATCCTTATCCCCATTTTGTCACTATTCATTCCTCACAGTTATCACGAAAAATTGCTAATTTGTTATTTCTATTTAAGATTCTTTTAAATATAGTACAAATTGTAGTCATTTGTAGTCATTTCGTTCTACAAAGAAGGATCATTGCATGCTTTATATATTTAATCAATTGTGATTATTTTATTACTGTCCCCATCCCCATCCGCATCCCCAAGAAGTATTCTGTCGCAACAAAAACACCAGTCAACTAAAAAAAGAATGAAGATCCTGTGAAAGAAAGAAACACCATCTGCAATTTATTTTCAACACTGGCAATCATGGATCATGACATATTCATCGTCATATCCTGTCACATGATATGACATTGCGTTCTGTTTTGTATTTTATTTTAGTAACTCATTTATAATAACAAATTAATTTTCCAATTTTATCTTATTAATTATAATACAACTCATTATCCAATATATAGACATTTTCTGTAAGCCTTTATTTATGTTTCGTGGGTTCATATGATTACAATTTCTATGGTATAGATCCCCGAAGCATCTTTAGAATCTTGTAATTATCTCGCTACCTTTCATGATAAAAAGCAATGGCCTCCTCGGAGATGATCGTTAAAATATTTCCAGCAGTTCCCTTGGTCACCTCCACTGTTCTTGGTAGTCTGTCTGTGCTATTCTTCTTGTTCTTTGTTAAAAAATTCACATCCAAACAGAGGATGGAATCTATTAATCTTCCTTCCGTTCCAGGTAACTTTTGGTTTCTCAAAGTCTTGATCTTGAACACACTTAACAATTATATGATTTTCTTCGAAGCTAATTTTATGTTTTCAGAGGCTTTTGACTGGTTAATTAAATGATGAATTAATGGGCTGTTGCAGAGGTTCCAGGGATACCGATAATTGGAAATTTATTGCAGTTGAAAGAGAAGAAACCATATAAGACGTTCACAAAATGGGCAGAGACGTTTGGGCCAATTTATTCCATCAAAACCGGAGCTTCTACAGTTGTTGTTCTCAATTCTACTGAAGTTGCTAAAGAGGTAAATTTTCTGGTTAATTTTATTCTTTTAACTCTGCGGATGCTACTGTAATGAAGTATTAATACTCATCTCCAGTCTCCACTACGTAATAGACAATCCCTACGGTTTTCCCCATCTAATTGGAAAGTTATGTTACCATCACTGGGACCTTTTTCTGTGGACGTTTTACCTCCCCCCCACCCACCCCGGCAAAAAAAAAATTAATACTAAAGCAAGAACTCGGTCTGTTATTAATTTCAACTCTACAATGACCAGTTTTTTTTATCTAGGTGAATAATTCTATTATCATGTTTAAAACAGCTACAAGGTGGACAACGTTGGTAACTCTACTTAGGTGTAGAGTTGGAGGGAGTTACATCCATAATCCATCCCTTTTCTTAGGTTGATTATTCTGATAAGAAATTCACAAAAAGTGTCCAGTCTACTTGTCATCCACCGTATTCTTTGATATTTAGAACTTAGAAGCAAAAATGTTTGCAAGTTTGTATTTGTTGTTTATTCCAGGCAATGGTGACCAGATATTCATCAATTTCAACGAGAAAGCTATCAAATGCTCTGAAGATTCTCACCTCTGATAAATGTATGGTTGCAACGAGTGACTACGATGAATTTCACAAATTGGCTAAACGATGCATCCTAACAAATGTTTTGGGTGCAAATGCTCAGGTTAACTACTACATATTTCTCTGACTTTTGTTGGTTGACTTCTTATCTGTTTCCAGAATTAATACTGTGCACTTTGTGTAATTCAGAAGCGACATAGATGCCATAGAGACGCCATGATGGAAAATTTATCTAGCCAATTTCATGCTCACATCAAGAACTACGGTCTCGAAGCTGTGAATTTCCGGAAAATATTTGAGTCTGAACTTTTTGGAGTGGCATTGAAACAGGTGAATATATTGATTCCACTGGATAATTTACTGATGATTAATAACTGAAGCCATGTGGTGTGTGGACTATGGAATTTGCAGGCTGTAGGAAAGGTTGTGGAATCAGTTTATGTGAAGGAGCTTGGTACCAATGTGTTGAAAGAAGAAATATTTAAAATTTTAGTCGTTGATGTAATGGCTGGTGCAATTGAGGTGGATTGGAGAGACTTCTTCCCTTATCTAAGATGGATTCCTAATAAGAGTGTAGAAATGAAAATTCAGAGAATGTATTCCCGCAGGCAAGCAGTAATGAATGCCCTGATCAGCGATGCCAAA
>JAWDEX010176372.1:0-14911 GCA_035221805.1 Trichilia hirta | reverse complement strand
AAATTATAATCAAAATATAATTAGTTATCATAATTTATTTATATATCAATAAACTAAACTTTAATTGTTTATAGTTGCAAGTTATAAGTTATAAATAAATTGTTATTGATTATCATTTAAATTTTAAAATTTTAATTTAATTTATTAAATATATTATTATTTTAATTTATTATATTTTGTGTATCGTTATTTTAAATTTAATAAATTACTTATTATTTTTTATAAATTTTAGATAATTTAAATTAATTATTTACTTATAATTTTTAAATATAAAATTATTAAAATAATAATTTACAAATTATTATTATTGTTATTATTAAATAATAAATTTAAGGCCCGTAGAGTAGCTCGCAGGCCAAGCATAGCACAATCCATAAGTCCAATATAGCACGGCCCATACGAGTCGTGACTCATGGGCTGTGCTAGGCCTTTTTTTTTTTTTTTTTAACAGGTTGAACCTGACCTAGCATAATTATTGTGCGTGTTTAGGCTGGCTTGACACATGAGCCTGCAAAGGACCTAATTTTCATGGTGGCACGGCTCGTTTGCCACCTCTCCATGTATACAAAATATTTAATTCTCATGTTAAAAATTCATTCTTTTATACGGAAGATAAGTAATAAATATGATAGGTGAGTGAGGGAACAATTATTTAAGAAAAAGCATAAAATGAGGTAAATTTTAACTTTTTTATCATTTTTAAACTTAAAGAAATATTTGTGAATTTTCAAATTTTTTTTCTTTTTAACTATAATTTTTACAAACTTTAGAATAGGTTCTTAAATATCCTTTATCATCATTATTATTAATATTAGTGCAATGATATAAATCTTAATTTTTTTATTTAATTAAATTTATAAATTAAAATAAGAGAGATATATTGTAAATATAATTTTGATTTTTTATCTTCTTTAAAATAATAAATAATAACGTATAAATCTAAAATAATTATATTAAATTATATTATCAATGGTGATGTAATTGTCATTAAAAAATGATGCAGTTGTACGAAAAAGAAAATGATAAAACTATCAAAAAATGTATGAGAAAAAATATAAATAAATATAAATTTATAGTGAATTGGAACTTTTAATCAAAAACATATTTTTTTCAAAAATTTTTCACTTTCTATTTTTTTTATACCTCAACTACTTTGTTATTCTAGTCACTGTTAAAAATTTATTCAAGTTTTAGTGAAAAATTCAATTACTTATAAACTTAGGATTTTCTAAAAGTTTTATCAGAAGTTATTTTCTAAAGATTTTACTTGTTTATAAATATAAGATATTATTCTAGGATTATTTGAGGTCTAAAGTAAGAGACATCTAAAATATATAAGAGAGGCTACAAAAAATAAAAGAACAAAAAAACATTATTCTTATGATTGTAATCATTAATCTTCTTGAGTAATAAAATATATTTCTTTGAAACTTGCGTCTTGTGATTGATTTAATTTTATTTTTTATTCTTAGTAATTTTTTTTTTCTTGAAATATTGTGATGTTATTAACGTGATATTAGAGTTTTTGGGTTGATTGAAGATAGCTTTTATACATATAACAAGATTGTCAAACTTTACGAAGTAGCCATGTAAGTTGATATCAAGAATTTGTTTATGGTATAATAAGTGGTATCAAAATCAAGTATAAAACTCTAGTTCCTATCATAGTTTATAAAACCCTAGCATCAACACTATTCGTCGTTATAGCATAAGCATTGTTCACTTATCACTATTTACAGTCAGATTAATAGTCTAATTAAGGAGGATAATTAAAGGATAATAGTAATAGTGAAGGAAAAATTCACCATTAAAAAATTTTATGGTGAATAAGATTTTGGCTCATGGAAACTAAAAATGCAAGTATTATTGAATCATAAAAGACTGAAAACGACTCTCGAAGAAAATGAATTCTAAGAAATTTCTAAGAAAAAAGTCAAAAAAATTTAGAAAAAGGTGAAGAGTATCATTATACTATCTCTAAGGGATATTGCACTGAGAGAGGTGTTAAAAGAGACCATAGTATAAGGTATTTGGCTGAAATTATAAGAGAAATATTCGGTAAAATCTACAACAATAAGGTTTTATCGAAAAAAAAAGATGTCATATACCTTTTATGTTCAAGAAGGTAGGTCGATGGAATTACATCTGGATAGATTCAATAAGCTAGTATTAGACCTAGAAATAATAGGTGTGAAGATTAGGGATAAAGATATAGCCTTGATGATATTGAGCTCATTGCCACCATCGTATCAATACTTTGTGGATATATTACTCTATAATAGGACCATATTCTTTATAGGTAATGTGAAGAATGCACTAAGTTTCAAGGAGTTAAATAAAAAAAATCAATTGAAAGATGAAAGTTCTAGCGAGGCATTGAATGTAAGAGGAGGGACAATGAAAGAAGAAAATAAAAAAAAAAATCATATAAATTTGAAGGGAGGACACTATCATGATTTCATTGTCGCAAAAAAAGTTACTTGAGGAAGGAATACCCTAAAAAGCAAACAAAAAAGCCAAGCAAAAGGGGAGAAAGTGCTATTATTGAGGAAAGAAATGACGATGAAAAGAGTCCATTATTGGTTTTTAATAGAATAATGATTGAGAAATGGATCCTAGATTTGGGATGTTCACATCATGTTTGTTTGAAAAAAGAGTTATTATATACATTGAGAAGAGAAGAAGATAGAGAATCTATTATAGAAAACAATGCGACTTATGGAGTGAATAGCATAGGCTTAATAAGGATAGCACGGATAGAGATAAGCAAAGCCTTGTTGATTGAGCTACAATAATTCCACTATATATCTTAGGTTGGAATGAACCTAATCTCCCTAAGAATGTTGGACGATCTAGGATATACCTTCGTGTGTAAATCTAAGTAGCTAAAAGTGATCTATGAGTCCAAAAGATCTACTGGTGAATAAAAGGACTTTTAGCTCGTATGCATTACCTAAAAATGTTATAACTAGTGGTGTAAAAGATGATTTAGCTGAAGAAAATAGAAGTGGCACTGAGAATTTTGTAAAAAAATTTGACAGTTCTAGGCTTGAGGTGGAACTCTTGAGAAAACACAACCACTAGAATAAAAGAAGTTAGAAAGTATAGGGAAGATAAGAAAGTTGAGAAAGAAGTAAATATCCAAATGGACCTTCACATGATAGATTAATAAGAAAAAGGGCAAGAATACAAAGAGGATTACCTATAGGACATGGTTATAAAACTATAATTACCAATGCTTGTCAAGAAGCAGTAAAAAAGAAGGGGGTAACTATAATCAAAGCTATAAGGAGCTCGAAAGCCTATAGAAAATATTTAGTCAAGTGTGAAAAAGTAGTGCCAATAAAGAAATTTACTCGTTTTCATGAATTAGTGAATGTCTCATCCAATAAATGAAGAATTAGGTGAAGAAAAGTAGCTCTAGAAAAATAAAAATTCTGAAAGTGGCTAATGTGGTATACCATGATTAGGATGTTGATGTGAAGAGAAGAATACGAGTTAAGGTTTCAAAACTTAAATTAAGATAAAAATTGTTAAAAATTAAAGAGTTTAATTACTTACAAAATTTAAATTTTTAGGAGTTTTAAGGGATGTTATTTTTTAATGATTTTAAAAGAGATTTTTTTTTGTTGATAAATATAAGATATTTTTTGAAGATTGTTAGAGGTTTGAACTAAGAGATTTATGAAAAATACAAGAAATAATGCAAAGAGTGAAATGATAAGAAATAAAATTATTTTTATATTTATAATTAAGTAATAAAATTTTTTTCTTTAAAATTTGTATCTTGTCAGCAGTTTAATCTTATTTCTTTCTTTTTTTATAATTTTTTAAAATTATTGTAGTATTATTAACGTAATATTAAAGTTTTTGAATTGATTGAAAATAGTTTTACCTCGTACAGTAAGATTGTCAGATTTTGTTGATGTCTTTACTGTTTGATATCATAAATTCATCTGGGGATTAACAGTCACGTCTCAACCTGAACCAATTTTCACTGAAATGCAAATAATGTTATGCCAACCGGAAATTCTAAATCAATAGTAACCACTATGGATATCCCAATAAGTAAATTTGTCAAGACACGAGTGATAAAGCAATCTGAGTGCAGGGAATGATGGACATTTCGTTTTTCATTGCACGCGTCGTGTTACTATTGGACAACTATACTTTCCCTCCGTTGTCACGCACGACCACATCATTATATTTAGCCGACAGGGGAGCCACCAAATATACGGTCAGTCAGATTTTTCATATTTTAAAACAAAGAAAATCAAAAAGAAAAATAAGTGTATTTTCACATACCTCCACTGATGTTTGGTGTTTTTACATTTTGAAAAATATTTTTTCACTTTGGTTATTTCATGGACAAAGTTACCGGAGACGATGCCGTTGATTGTCGCCATTGATTTCTCTGTTTTTTTCACTTTGACTATTGCTATTGATTTTGGTTTACACAAAATATACACTCAAAAGTTTAGGAGTAATTTTAATATTGGCTTTGAAGCTAGGGCATAATTTGTTTTCTATGCCTTGATTGTTTTATTTATTTATTTTTTAACTATTTACACATAAAATAATGGATTTTGAAATGGTTTTGAATGGCGTAAGATTTATGGTTTGAATGATGTAGATTGTCTAGAAGAAAAATAGCAATCGTGCTATTAACTTTGTAATTGCAATTTAATTGAATAAAAACACTGAACTTCTTAGAAATATGCTGTTAGTTGTTTTTGCGATTATATATAACAAATTTAACTGTATAAAATGCAACGTTTTTTTCTGTTTGCTTGTGCATGTGCAAGGTAACTGTATATTTCTAGCTAACCGTCTGCAAACCCCAGGTCTAAGAACGTATCAGAATCGAAGTCTTGGGGCACGCAAGTCGTTGAAAGTTAAAAGGGTTAGAATAGGTAATTTGGTAATAATTTAATTATTTAATACGAATTTAATATAATTAAATAATTAAATAAATTTATTTAAATAATAAATAAATTCAATTTAAATTTAATATTTTTAATTAATTAATTTATTTAAATAGAATTGATGAGTACAAATTTTAATTATAATATTTATTAATTTGAGTATATTATATTTTTAATTTATAATATTAATTTAAAATGTTTTGTTGGTTTATAATATTAATTTTTTATTTTATAAACTAAAACATGTTTATTTTATTTATAATTATATTTAAATAAATAATTATATTTAAATAAATAAATTTATATTAATTAAAATAATAAATAAATTAAATTCAAGTTGAATCCTTATAATTAGAGTAATAAACCATTTTATTCAAATTATCACCCTACGTCCAAGGGAGGTGGGTGCATCTTTCCCCAAATCTTTCTGTAAAGTGAAAAAATGCCAAACCTCAGGGCAGGTATGTTAAATACCCCAATAAAAATATTATAAAACAAATAGACTAATGCGTTTTCTCAATCTCCATTTCCTCTCCAACCAAGTTTCTTCTTCTGGCAATATTTGGTTGTACTGTTACGATTGATCTTTGAAACCATGGTGAGTTAGTCCTGCTGAGCTACAAGATTAAACTTTTTGTTTATTTTTATTAGAATTTATATTTGGAATTTTGATGTTTTATGTAATATGCGTGCTATTTATATGTGGAGCTAATGATTAATTAGATCTGATGTGTGTTCTCTTATATCTGGACTCTGAGTTGACTATTGAGCGATGTATTTCTGCTGATAAGAGGGAACTCTGGCGAATTTCTAATTTACGTGATTTTTACTCTGTGGGTATGGGTTCGTGAGTTCTGATTTGATATATTTGTTGAGCATGATTGGTTGTTTTTGCGTCATTATATTTCTAATACCGTATTTTATGGCTTGTTTAGTAGATAGTATGTGTTTTTGGATGGTTTTACAAGTCGATTTGATCATTTTCTAGTCCATGTTTTTATGGGTATTTGATTTCTTATAGAAGTATGAATGTATATTTCAATTTTTTTATTTTTTAAATAGTGCAAAGCTTTCTGGTTTCCTTTTGTTATTCTTGTCTCATAGTTATGATGTCAAAGTACTATGCAGATTGTCGATGCTCTATCTATGGCAGTGCTTTGTAAAGAGAATTGTTAATGAAGCGAGTTGAAATGGTTTTATTGATCTTTAAGTACAAAATTTTGTGAACTTTGCTAGCTCTGGGGGCTAATTTGTTATTACTCTGTTTCTCTAGCGATTATATGGAGCTGTCCATGACTTCATTCACATGTTATCAATGTTGGAATCTCTCGTTTATATTTTCTTAATGTCGTGTTTTTGGTGTTGACATTTTAGTCATCAATGTTTTGTTCATCAAAGCATGAATCAAAATGTTGCTTTTATTTATCATTTAAGTAATTATAATTGGTACGTGGGGTTTTTATCTATTAATAATTCAGGTTCTTCCTTGCTAATTGATCAAAGTATCTGGTGCGAATCTTGTTCTGTTGCCTTTAATTTTAGGTTTGTGCTTGTGATTATTAAAGTTGCTGGAAGATATGGATTATAGATACAAATAGGATATATTATTCTTTGTCTTGTTACCAACCTACCTTGTTTGACATGGTTTTGTTATGAAAGGATATACATTGACAAAATATTGGACTTGTAATTTTCTTGGCTGCTTTTCTGATTGTTTATTCTTGAATTTACTTCATGATCAGCTTGTCTAGCGGCCTTCCCACCACTGTGATTTTCAGTGCCTTTGTATGGTAATATGAGATTCCTAGTTTCTTTGGATTTTTTGGTTTCACAATGGATTAGCGAATAATCGATTATTTTAGGTTTATGTGGATCTTCATGATCCAATTTTTAAAAATCAGGTGTGTACATCAGAAACAGAAATTGAAAGACAACAAATACTCGTTGTTTCTTACAAAATTAGGTTTTGATTTTATATTCTAGCTAATGAACTGAAGGTGATGATATGGACTTATGAGATTTTTGGTCTTTTGAGTTGACATAGGAAGGAAGGTGGAATCACAGTGAGCGAGGAGTTTAAAGAAACTCCATCACTAGTTTGCACGTGTTTATTGTTTTTCTAATAGGCAACTTTCCATTTCACCTGCAGGCTGCTTCAGGTATGGCTGTGCATGATGATTGCAAGTTCAAATTTTTGGAGCTGAAGGCTAAAAGAACCTACCGCTTCATTGTATTTAAGATTGAGGAGAAGCAGAAGCAGGTCATTGTGGAAAAGGTTGGCGAGCCAACTCAAACCTATGAAGATTTTACTGCAAGCCTTCCTGCTAATGAGTGCAGATATGCTGTCTATGATTTTGATTTTGTTACTGAGGAGAGCTGCCAAAAAAGCAAGATTTTCTTTGTTGCATGGTAGATATTTTGTTTGTTTTAATCTTCTTTACTCTGAACTTTCTTTGCCATTACAGCTGCTAATGTTCATTTGCTTTATAAAGGTCTCCCGACACATCAAAGGTAAGGAACAAGATGATTTATGCTAGCTCTAAGGACAGTTTCAAGAGAGAGTTAGATGGTGTTCAAGTAGAGCTGCAGGCAACTGATCCAACTGAGATGGGTCTTGATGTTTTCAGAAGCCGTGCCTTCTAAATAGTCTCCTGATCTCAGCAATGGAGATTTTCTTAATTCCCTTTGCTTTACCTTAGGTGAAATGTCAATAGTTTGCTGCTGCAGTTTGAACCTGACTGAATTTATAATACTGGTTTGTTGAAGTTTCACTTATGCAACATGTCCTTGTCTAGTACCAATTCAGTGATCTTGATGATCTCTTTATTGATTTGTTGTGGTGTGGAAGTATGAAATGAGTGGCTTCTTATAGTTGTTTCTACAAGATAAGGTGTTTCAATTTTATGGGGGGAATGGATGGCCCCTGGTTAGGCTTTTTCTTTTACTTGAAAAACGGATGTTTCATTTTGTACTTCATAACGAATGCTTCATTCTTGTTGTTACTCTTGCATGATTGGTGAAGTACTCAAATACTAATAGTGGCAGCTTGGGTAAAATTTCTGTTATTCCTTTGTTTTTCAAATTAATGGGAGTGTGAAATTATATTAACTTATTCTCGACTGTGTTTTATTCATTTATGTGCATCTTTATCCATACATTGTGAATTCTACCATATGCAGGGGATGAAAATTAGGAAAGATAAGCCTCTGAGATCACTCAAAGGCACGGTTTAGATCTGTTAGGGATCATAATGATATCATCTTATGCTTTCTTCAACATGCAAGATGCAGTTTTCTTTTTATATCTCAATTGATAGGGGATTGATCTACGAATTATGTAGCAAGTTTCAAAAATCAATGGCAACAATTTAAACATGCGTGATTAAAATTTTGCGAGGTTTCTAACAGTAAAATCTTCTATATAAATGGAATTGGATTCGAGGTTATGGTTTGCAACCAGAGCACAAGTCCAAGATCTCTTAGATGTAAGCATACACCTGGCTATATAAAATCTGGTAATGAAAGAAAGAGCAATCAAATGATCCTATTATTAGCGATTGCCATCTATAATTACACGGACAATTGTGTTTTAGAATAGATTCCGTTTTGAATTTTAAAAAATCAATGAATAGGTCCCAAATACCAAGCATTCATAAGTGCGAGTGGGCAATCTAACACTAATAAATTTCCTTCCCAGGAAGATAATTGTTACATAGAATCTAAAGAATAACAATAATGCCAGGATAGCATTGTTTAGAAAAAGAAAAAGGAAGACGTACAAACAATGGTTTGACAAAATTATACATTATATTTGAAAAATAATCATGCAAACTATATCCATTAGTTTAATCCGTGAATTTAAATTTATAAATTAAAATAAACATAATAAATTCAACTTTTACATTAATTATTATTAAAAGAATATTAAGATAATTACAATATTAAAATGAATAAACCATCAAAAATAAGAATTTTCATAAATATTTTTAAAATTGCTAGGATTACGGTGTACAAAAAAAATAATGCTTACATTGATCTTACAACTCAACAGGCAGAGGTAGCCCAAGGTTTCTAAGGTTTATTCATGAATTCAATGATGCTGCATGCTGTCTGGCATCCTTCAGTATTATGATACAATCCCTCATCCACTTCTACTTCACAAGGTCTAGCTAATATACAAAGAAGATTGTAAAAAAATTGCAATGCGGACTGTTAGATCAAGCAAAAGATAATAAAGCTACCTTGAACACCATGCTTCCCCGCTGATTGACCATGGTAAGAGTTCGTGGGACCCTCACACTCTTTTTTGTACAAAACGTCACAACTAAGGATCAGGTACTAACTATTTCAAGCAGGGGTATGATTGAGGGCGTTATATGCAACTTTATTTGGCTTCATTCCCCTTCTCATCATATCATCACGCAATTCAAAAGCCTTGGCAAGTTCTCCTCTAATGTAGCAGCGATATATCAAAAAGTCATATGCTAGTGTATTAGGTTTTAAATCTTTGTTTAGCATGGAGTCCCATAGCTAAAGGGGCCTCATGTAAATTATCTCTTTTACAATACTTATGTATTAATGTTAAGTATGTAATACAATCAGGAATAATAAAATTGTTCATCATTCCATCTACGAGCTCCGTAGCCTCCTGAAATTTACCCATTTTGCAAAAGTCACGTATGAGTATATTATATATTGTAGTGTTAGCCAAAAGGCTTTCAAGCATTGCATTATGCAGTTGTACAGCTTTTTCCATATCACTTTCTTCAGTGAAGTGGTCAAGGAAACAACCATACGTTCCCTGATTCAGAAGAGAACTGCCAACCAGCATTTCCATGCATAGAAGCTCATCTTTATCCATGCAGCCTACCTTACACAAGCCACTGATCACAGTAGTATATGTCACAACATTTGGAAAACATCCTTCACCAACCATCACATCCCAAAATCTAAATGTGTCCTTGAGATTTCCTGTTTTGTTACTTGCATCAATCATGCTTATATATATTACACGATCAGACCTCAATCCTTGGTCATGTGTCTTCTCCAAAAGACCAAAGTATCTCCTAGAATCAGACTGTTTTAGAGATCCATCTATAAGAACATCATAACGCACAAAATCCATGTCCACACCTCTTTCCACTATCTCACGAAAAGCAGCAAGTGCATCATTTACTCTCCCTTCCTTGCAATAACCATGTAGTAGTGCACTATAACACATCTAATTTAACTTGCGATGCTGTCGGTGAAGTCCATCCACAAACTCTTTGGCTTCAGACGCTCTACCACTGGAACAATTATTAGGGGCCAATAGGTGCATGCATCCGCTAAAAGGCCCTTCCCTGCCATTTCATCAAGTAATTCAAAGGCCTTTACCATGTTGCCTTCCCTACAGTGGCCTTCAAGTATCACAGTATAAGTGACTTCATTAGGCATAATGTTATGTCCCATCATTTCATCAAACAAGTTAATAGCCTCAGCCAGCATATTTGCTTGACAAAGACCAGAATAAATGCAGTGAAGGTGTAAGTATTTGGTGCAATGCCCTTCCCAGTTATCTCATGATAAAGCCAGAATGCTTTAGGCAATTCTCCCTAATTGCAATATCCACTCACACAAAGATTCTGCTGCACTCAAATGTCCCAACTTGCAGTGCCCATTTATCAAAGAATTGCATAGACAAAATGGTTACTTTCATCCTCAGATCAGCCATTTTACCAAGAAAACTAACTGCGATATCCATTTCTCCCCTTCTACATAATGAATCAATCAAAATAGAATAAGTTACATCATTTGGAAATAAACCTTTCTGTCCCATTTCATTAAAAAGAAGCTCAGCTTTGTCAAATCCCCTATCCTTTCACAAAGAATTGATCAATGCATTGTACACAAAAAAATTAGGTACCACCCCAATAATGCCCACTTTATTTACCAAATTAAAAGCATCCTCAATCTTCCCCTTCCTCCTCAAGCCCTCAACAAGACCAGAAACAGCGTCTTCACCGGGAAAAAACCCCAACTCAATCATCTCATTCATCAACCCTACACCAACGTCAAACTCTTCCACTTTGCATAACCCAAGCACTACTGTGCAGTAGGCAACAACATCTGCTTTTAATCCCCCTTTTACCAAACTATTCTTGACCTCAATAACCTCGAACACTCTTCGACTCTTGCAAAGTCCACGAATCAAAATAACATAAATCACGATATTTAAATCACACCCATTTGAATACATATAACGTATTCCTTGGCTCTACCAAAATCATTTAATTCACACGGACTCCTCATCACCTCAGTGTGTATATAAATATCAGGCAATAAACCCGCATTAACTATCTCATCAAACAATTCCAAAACCAGGCCAAATTGCCTAATTTTAACTAGCCCATTTAAAACCCCACTCAAAGTCCTAATTTCTGGGAACAAACTATTCTTTCTCATTAACCTAAACGTAAAAACAGCATCGGAAACTCTCTTATTTTGCACGTAACTATTGACCAACAAATCAAAACCCAAACTTGAAGAGAATCCGCATTTCTGGTAACAATCCAATAAAGTATCAAAAAGCTCTTTTGGATTTAACCCACGAAGAAACACGCCTGCAGTAGCGACCTTGCCAGCCAAAAGAGACTGTTTTGAACCAAACCGTGATTCAAAATACAAAATGAAGCTGTTAAGCGACTGAAGATTTTATGCAGGCCTAGAAAATTCAAGAACCTCAAAGCTAACCACGAATCGTCTACGGTCTAGATCAAGACCTTTTCGACACGGTGAGGCTTTAATAAGGTTGATAGTACGGCATCATTGACTACTAGTTTCCGTTTAAGTTTTCCTCCTACAATTATTTTGAGAGTGTCGACAAATTGTTTCTCTTTTTCGTCATTATCTGAGTTAAAGGGTTTGCAGGTACACGGAATTCCCTGCTTTGAGCGACTTTATGAGTTTCTGAGAGGTTGATGAGGGCGAGCACGCTTCACGGGGACATCGAATGTCCAAAGTCTGGAGCCTGAGAGTCAAGAGGATCAGTTCTTGCTCTTGTTGAAAATTGTAAACGCGTCTCTACCCGAATTTGATAATGCGGGCAGATTGAGTTGATGAACGTTGGGCAGCTCGTCTTCGAGATTAACCAGGGGTTATATGGGCTTACGGAGGCTCAACGACCCCGCCGCAAATAATCCATATATATATATATTTTTTTTTTCTTTTTGAGAGTCAAATTACCCATTTTGGTGCAAAAATTTATTCGGGTTGTTTTAAAATATATAACATTAAATTATATAAAAAAATTATCCTATTTAGCCTTTATTTAATAATTAATTTTAAATTTAATCTTACTTAAAAAAATTTATTCATAATTAATCAAATACTAATTTTATTCATAATTTTATCCTTTTCAATTTAAGTCAAATTCAACTTATCTTTATTTTATTTTTATTTTTCAATTTTCAATTTTCAATTTTAACCCTCGAACTAAAAAATACTGTAAAAAATTTAAATTTAAAAATAGTGTTTATTATTGAACTCAATATTGTTGCAACAATGATTAAGACATTTAGTTGAAATCATAAATTATGAGTTTAAAAAAATTATTTATTTTTTTACTATTTTGAGAATATTTTATCATGTTATAGTGATATTAATTGAAATGAATTAATTTCGTATTGATTGAAATATATAAAATTAGAAATATATGCATTTTGTGAACAGAAAATGGTGTTTCTGAAATAGAATTTAAGATTGAATTTGAATTGTCACTTTCAAAATACGCTTTAATTAAGTTTAAATATGTTGTGAACAAGTTTCGAGAGTTATTATTCTATTGAATATTTCGAAAGTGACGAGTTAGTTTTCGAGTATTGAAAATAATTTTTAAGAGTTAATGATATAACTATTTTCGAGTGTGTAATAAAAAAATTTCGAGAGTTATTTCTAGAAAATTCGAGACTTGACATTCGAGAGTGAAAATAATAGAATTTGAGTGCGATAATGAACATATTTTTAGAGTTAGTAATAAATCTATTTCGAGAGTATGAAATACAAAGATTTTGAGAGTTAATATTCGAGAGTGTAAGTAATTTGTAGAGTGTAATTTGCTTTAATTTAATATTTTTTTCGAGTCTTTAAATTAATTTCGAGAGTGTGAAATATATTAATTGCGAGAGTGTGGCATAGTATAATATATGTTGTATTTTTTAATTTTATGAAATTTGCTATAAATAACCCCTTATAATGTTGTTATATATAAATATATGTTATGCGAAATGTAAGGAAAAACAATGCATATAGAAATTTAGTAATTATGTAATAATTTTTTTAGAAATAGATTTATATAATTGTATTGTTATTGCAAAAATTTTCTTATTATATTTTTTGAAGTATTGTCAATTTTATATTTAGACAATTCTTATTATTATCTTTATTATGTATTAAAATTGAAACTATATATTTTACAGTTTTATATATGGATAGTACCAAGCTTAGGAGACCAACATCAAACCACTTTTTTGTAATTGTGACATTATTATCTTTTATGAGGACACTGAATACAACATAAGCTGACAGGAGAACAAATTATACTTTTTAGGCAAACTTATTTAGACCACTAATTAGACTTAGAAGATATTAATTTCAATGGTAATTTAGTTTATCACCTATTACTGCACAAAGTAGTCACAGATAGCAATGATAAGAAAGAGATGTGGTTCACTGTTGGTGGCGCCTACATTAAGTTCTCTAGACATGAGTTTTGTCTTGTCATAAGTTTGATATATGGACAATATCCAGTTTTTGAGAGGGGTAATGATTGACTATTGAATGGGTATTTAGGTGATCGTGTTAGGCGTACTATACGAGAGTTGGATCAACTATTTGAGACATTGGACTTTTGCAGTATAGATGATACAGATGTAGTAAAGTTGACCCTGTATTATCATGTGAATAGGATGTTATTGAATAGGGCTGGACATATATAGGCCAACACTTAGATATTATAGATTATTGATAATTTAGAGTAATTTAATAAATATCCGTAGGGATCTATTGTATGGCGATACACATATAAGGGCCTTAGTTTTGTTATGACTAGCAAGATGGCATTATATTAAGATAAATTAGTTAGAGTGACTGCAGTAGATGAGATTTCTGAGAACAAATATAACATACTGAATTTTTTCTATAGTTTGCAGGTATAATATTTTAAATCAACCTGTTGTAATATAAAAGCTTCATATTATTTTTTATTATGATTATGTTTAATTTTTATTTTACAGATCTAAATATATAAGACTTTTAAAGTTACTGGGCAGGTTTGTGCCAGTCGCACTAGTAGGAGGATTCCACATATGTTCAGGTTGAGATCATCTCTGAAGAATATCTGATAGAATTAGATAGCATTGATATCCAAGGTTAGAAAGATTATGTATTTTCATTAAAATTTATAACAATATTAATCAAATATTTATCTTTGCATAATATGATAATAATGTTGAATGATTTTCCTTTTTAGAGGACTATATGTATTCCTACATTAGTCCTGAAAGATGAAAAACTCACACAGTTATATATAGCTCGATTGTTAGAATTTACGAGTATTTCTAGTGATGAATATGGTGGTACTCTCACCATTGATGAATTAAGATTGGGCAAACACTTGTATCGACAAAAGAAGAAGAAGGTCAGAATATACTAAAAAATATTTTAAATTTGATAATTAAAAAGTTTTAATTTCAATGTTTTAAATTGATGAGTATAATTATTATATGCTAAAAAATTATTTTCATTAGATACAAACTGCTCGTCGTCTCTCACACCCATCAAATCATACTTCCCTCCCACTTTCAGTAGTTTCTCCTCCTCCCTCACCTCCCCCAGTTTATACTCCCCTCCAACCCCCTTTAGTTCCTACCTCTTTTCCACCCTCTATGTTTTCTCTACCCCTCTAACCCCTATTAATGCCTACTCCCCTCTCACCTCTAAGAGTTGCTC
>JAWDEX010176352.1:0-14914 GCA_035221805.1 Trichilia hirta | reverse complement strand
AAATTTTCATTATAAAACTCGAGTCTGTTGTCTATTTTTAGCCTTTTATTCTATTTGCCTATTTGCTTTTTAACTAAAGTCTTTGACTACTTAAAAGCTGCAAATACTTAACTCTTTTTCTTCAAGTAATATGCCCAAAATCCTCTGATATATCTAGCTTTGATACCTTTAGAAGAAATTAAAGATGGCCCTTAAAGTTCTGAATGGATGTAATCTAGAATCCCTTTGTTCTTATGTATAGATGTGCTAAAATTTAATCTTGTCTTTTTTTTTTAATACACAATGCTCACAAAGCTCTAACCTTTTTGTTTGTTGTTCATACAATAAACCTCTTTTACTTAATTTTTCCATCCTTTTCTCACTTATATGACCTAGCCTTAAAGCCCAAAGTTTGATAGTAATTGTATCTAATGATGAGCTAGCAATAACTATAGAGCCTGAAAATGTAAATCCTTATAAAAATACAAAGAGCCAACTCTATCTACCTTTATCACCATCGTTAGATTTTTCTTAGAAACTGTGAGTACTTCATCTTCACGCTTAAATTTACAGCTATTCTTTTCTAGATCTCAAAAAAATTAAGTTCTTTTTCAAGTCTAAAATGTGTCTAACATTTGAAAGTATTCTAATCACACCATCACGCATTTTGGTTTGTACTATACCTATACTAGCCATCTTGCAAATATGACTATTATCAAGAAACACACCTTTATTGAATGGCTTATTGGTTGAAAACTGATCCCTATGAGGAGACAACTATTATGAGACTCTTATATCTATAATCTAACCTATTTCAAAATTGTGTTTAACTTTATTAACACATAGCATCTTACCTTTATTATTATTTGCAATATTTACTGCTTTTGACTTTGGTTTATTGTCATCTACTTTTTATTTATAGACATCTACTTTTGCTTATTCTTTAACTTGAAATAGTCAACTTTAATATGTGTCTTCTTTTTGCAATAATTACATATTAAATTTTTATATCTAGATTTAGACCTAGACTTGAATTTGAACCTATCTTTTTAGTTCTTCCTCTTTCTACAAACAACCTAACACTCTGAATACTCTCTTTGATAACTGTCAAATTTTTAACTATCTTATCTTTTATTTCTAAATTTGAATTAACTTTTTCTAGGAATAACTCATCTCTATCATAAAATATAGTATTTTAAAAATATTTGTATAATGCAAGCAATAAACATAATAGTAAAAGTGATTGATCCTCATCTTTAATTTTTACATTAATTTTACTCAAATTTTTAATAATTAATGAAAACTCAACTAGATACAAAGTTAAAAAACTATCTTCTGATATTTTTAATGTATAGAGATATTTCTTTAACTGTAACCTGCTTGTAAAAGACTTTGTCTGGTAATTATCCTTTAATTTCTTCCATGCATTTGTTATTGTCTTATCTTCTAGTATTTTTTAGAGTACATCTAATGTCAAAGTTAACTAAATTAATCAGAGAACCTTCTCATCTAATTCTTCCCATTCTGTACTTGTTTGATTCTTCAATTTCTATTCTTTTTCTTGTAGCACCTTCTTAGTATCTTTCTTTGTTAATACTGTCATTATTCTAACTTGTTATATTGCAATGTTTGTTGTACCATCAAATTTCTCAATCTTAGCTTTAGAGTATATCGAGTAATGTTAGATCTTATAGTAGATGCCATTAAACTAAGCTCTAGATCTCGTTTTTAATGAAATATTGTTCACTATTTATAATACTATTCATCATCATAAATAATTGCAAGAGAAATCTTGGATTCTAATCTCTATCATTCGGAATGTAGAGCTACTTTCGTTGAACAATATATTTAAAGAACACAACAATCTAGCAATAAATGAACTCCAAATCTCATTCTAATTAAAACTATTCACAAACTTAAAAATAGCTTCTCTATTAGTATTCACTGTCGCATATGACAATTTTAATGTGCTCAAATTTTAATCTTCACCATTTAGAATATAGAGTCATTTCTTATGAATAACATATCTAAAATTTAGATGATCTAATGACAAAATAATTTCAGATCTTGTTATAAAATAAACTGGTCATTGACTAAAAAAAATAGTTTCTTTACTCGATTTTATCTCCAAATAATGGCTTTACTGTACTTGGGTTCTAATCTTCACCATTCATAATGTAGAGTAACACCTTACAAATAATGTATTCAAAATTCAGAATGATCTAATGGCAAAATATTTTTAGTCTCGTTTTGAAATAAATTGTTTATTTATTAAAAAAATCATTTCTTTACTCAATTTGATCTCAAAACGATGACCTTAACATGCTCGAAATTCGATCTCTATTGTTCAAAATGTGGGGTTATGTCTTGTCAACATAATATCTTAAAATCAAAACAATCTAATAGTCTTAATCTCAATTTGATGAAAACTATTCAATAAATTTTCATCTCCACCGATCAAAATGGCTCTAATACCAATTCACTATAAATTTTATCCAAAATCAGTGAAATTTAAAAATATTAAAAAAAAAAAAAAAAGACAAAGAAAAGCAAACTTAAGTCAATCAAATGACACAAGAATTTTACGTGAAAAACCCAAATCGAAAAAAATAACAAACAAAAGCTAAAAAATAATTCACTATAACTAAAAGTATTTACAAATACTCACACTCTTCTTAATTCACTTCACACATACTTTTCAGTTCTTTTCTCTCAACATTTTCTCTCCTTTATAAAATGATTTAAAAGTAGTTTATATACTTAAAACCTTAAGTCCTAAAATGTACGAAAAAGTCCTCACTTAAAATATAAAGAAAAGGAGTATAATGAGAATTTGTGATACATAATAACAAATAAAAATTTCAGACCTATTACATTATTTAAGTTCTATTTTATAATAAAAATTTGAGACCGAGAAATATTATTGATTTTATTTTGTCTTTATTTTATTTTTTTATATAAAAGCATCAATAATTCTTTTGTTCACTGAGGTGAATTGTATTATTGGAAAAAATAATTGTATTATATTTTTTATTTTTTTTCTTAACATATATTGAGAATGTTCACAAACATAATTATGTACGGGACTTTACTTATTTAGTGCAACCTCTTCATAGATTCTTGAAACAATTCGGCCTTCTTCTACTTGTGCAGAATCACACCCTTCTTCTAATTAGTTACATAGAGATTTAGAAAAATTAAAAGCTTCTGAAATATTTTAGTGGTTTTATATGTTATGAAAATCACAAGCTCTTTTCCTATATTTGATTATTTTTTCTTTGACCGAAATGAAGAAAAAAAAGAATCTCAAATGAATTTTGCAGTACCGACGGTCGTCTAATCTATTAAAAGAAAGGGAAGAGGGAAAAACTTATTTCTGTTATTTAGTTACTTTTTTTTTTTTTTTTTTCTTACCAAAAAAACTATCATCTTTGAATAACGATGGAGCTTTAGTTGGTTAGGGCAACTATCTCCGTGTATTCTTGAAATACTTCGTCCTTTTTTTGTGCTTCTGAAGAATGACATCATAATCAATTTGCCTTCTTAAGAGAAACAGAAAAACTAAAAGTTTCCTAATACTTGTATATTTAAAAATATAAATTAATTGTTAAATACATATCAGTTTATTTATCGGGTGTGTAAGTTAAAATCAAAGTTACTAATATTATAGTTGTAATTTAAATCCCTTGCACTAGTGAAATTTGTAGAAGAATAAACATGACAGAAAGATGGAACCACGTCTCAAATGAATTTTGCATCACCTATCTGCAGCATATTTCCTTGAGCTAGCAGTGTTGTATAGATTAGATTCATTTACACATTCAGATATAACCCTGAGTACATGCACAGTATATTCATTTAACGGCCACTAGAACGGAGAACACAAAAGAGAGAATAGGGGGATTTCACTTTATCTTTGTTATGTCATGAAATGTATGTTCTTACAATAATTGATGGTAACGTTAGTCCGTACATTAAATTCATTGAAAAGTGCGAAACACCAATACATTCATTTCAATTGCAACTTCTATTCCTTATTCAAATTATCGGTGTATCATGATTCACCAAAAATATTATTATATCTCTAAATAGTTTTTAATAATAAAGAGAAATAAGTCTGCTTCTCATCTTACTTGAGAGTATACAGAGCAAAGAAAAAATTATATATCTAATGAGAAGAACAGCTAAAATATCTAAAATTATTCTAAGTAAAATGTCATTTAAATCACAAATCATCTATAATATATAATTTATGGAGGACATTGTGATTGAAATAAGAAATTTAATCATTAGTGACAATAGAAAGAAGGTCTGAATAATGTTCAGGTTAATATTTTTATTTTAAGTTCAAAAAATTAAATAATAAAAATTATATATATCACATTTTCATTTGTTGCATTTCTAAGTTACCACTATTCACACATGGCACATTTTTATAAGTTTTATGTTAAATTTTAAAGTACTTGGTTCAAATCGGTTTGATATAGACGGTCCGGTTCGTCCAGTTTTCACTTTTATTTCAACGCGATTCGGTCCTTAGATGGGCGAAAACTCTCGGTTCGATCATAAAGATCTGCCCAACCGGAACGCGACGAGCGCTAGAAAGGTGGTCTGGCGGCAAGTGCCATGGTAAAGCAAAGTTTGGGAACACGCACGATTATGGCAAAGAGACTCGGCACGCAACTCTTCGTCAGCCGTAATTTCTCTCTAATTCTCTGTGCAATAGTCTATTAATCCATGTATTTATATGGGGTTTTGATTCCTGATTTTACTCGTAGGTTTGTCGTCCTACGTCACGACAAAAGAATTAAAAGGGTTGTTTTCGCCATTTGGTGTTATCACAGAAGGTAATTTTAAGCATAATTTCCTTCAAATGTTCATAAGATTCTACATTTTTGAAACTTACAATGAATTTGTTATCGCTTTTGGGTTTTTAAATTGAATTGTTTTAGCTAGGCTAATTAGGGACCCTAAAACACAAAGGCCTAAGGGGTTCGGTTTTGTCACATTTCAGTCGGAGGTTGAGGCACAGAAAGCATTGAAGGCCATGAATGGCAGGGTAATTCTCAAACCGATTTCTTTCATCATACTAAAACTTATCTTTTTTTGGGTATAATGAAGTTCACCAATCTAAAGAACTTAATTACGCAAAACCTTGGATGAAAAATAATTTTTTCTTTATTGTGCATTGAATGAATGCTTATAACGCCAATCTTTAGGAGATGAGTTTTCAAATTTCTGGGAAATAATTATGTAACTGAGACTGGATTAAAATATTTGTTTTGATACTTTGCCCGTGTATATGTCTGGAATTCTATTACTCTTCTTGCTCTGATAGCACATTAAAATTTTTTTTAGACTGACATTTACTGGGGAGTTATACTTTACGGCTTACTATCTGACTCATACCTGTGAAGTAGTGTAGCTTGAAACTTGAAACTTGAAAGGCATCCCACTTCAATCTCAATCATAAGCTTAATTTGGTTTAAGTGCACAAGGGTTTGTTTTTCACATCAATTTTGTTTTAATAAAGCATCCATACTTGTTGATTTATGTTATATTTTGCTTTTCAATCCTAGATTGATATATTATTGATATGTAGCAATGGCAACGGGTAAGGTACCCGCAAAAAATATCGTACTTATTTTGGTACCCGTTTATATATAAGGTATCCAGACCCATCCTAAATCCGTTTAAATGTATGCCTACATTATCCATACTCGTCCTAAATTTGATTAATACTATCCGGTACCCGTATAAATAGTTATTTTAATTATATCTAATATATAATTGAGCAAAAATTAAAACTTATAGTTATTATGTATCTTTCTATTAACAAAATAATTAATATGGTCTGATGGTAAGTGCATTTTATTTATCTTGGAAGCCATGGGTTCAAATCTCATCTCCATGATTCCATTAAATAAGATTTTAAAATTTTTGCTGGTATTGAGTTTGATGGATAATGGGTACCCAGCATTATAAACCCAAACCTGTCACGGGTTTAACTTCAATACCCAAACATATTTTTTCACTACCCTAATTCGTTTTATTAGGGTCAGATAGAGTCGGGTACCTGAAAAAACTCGACCCATTGCCATCCCTATTGATATGAGACCAACTATTCCAATTATTCTTAGAAATTTTCTTTATCATAGGTTGATTTGTGGATTTTGCGCCTTATTACCAGAAATAATTGGCATGACTGGCTGACCAAGGCTATTGAATCTAAGCTCTCTGTTTTCTGATTCTGAATTTGGAGTTCCTTTTCATATTTCAAATTAGATCTATTTCTTATGTTATGTGTACTTTTTCAACCATCCTCCATGTGTCTATTTGATCTGTGTTGTCTTTCTTTCTTTCAGATGTCACTGTGCTCTTCTTTGAATCCTTGCAAGTTAAAGACTTTTTTAGGATTGAGGTGCAATTATTTTTAATTCAAGCCTACTGTGAGATGAAATCACTAGTTAGCAACTATAAGTGAGTGGGTGGTTTCATGATTGTTAAGTATTAACTGCCAACTACATTATGATGTTGTGCAGCACTTAGCTATTGAGCTTCCAATACTAGGCAAAAACACAACAATTATAAATGTGCTTCTATTTTATTTCTTTTTTTTTATTATTATCCTGTCTACCTAAAGATTGACATATCTCAGATACACGGCACCAAAATGCATACTTTTTCTGCTTTTTATTTGGATTAAATATACCTCCTGCTGTTATGAAATTTAAATTTCTACCTACTAACATCTGTTTACCTTGTACTTTGCACAGATGGTTAATGGGCGGCTGATCTATGTTGAAGTTGCAAGGAGTGAGAGTCCTGGAAAAGATGCAAGCTGTTGAATTCAATTTTGGTCGTCTCATTTTGTGACCGTCCAAATTTGTATTCCTTCCAATGACCAACGATTAAATAGCTTACAGAGTAGCTTTATCAAATGGTAGCAATTCCATATGCAATGTTTACTTCAAATTGAAATCAAAACTCTTGTTTTCCCGGTCTTTTGATTGCTTTGTCAATTTAATTTCAATATGAAATCGAATCTTATGCGGCAACTGATCACCGTAACGTGGATAAATACAATTTATGCTGAATTCTTTAGCCAGAGCATTGGCGAGCAGAGAACAAATAAATCCCACAGAGGATAAGCCAGAGCTGTCATAGCAATTAGTAATTTGGTAGGCAGTTACAAGGGACTGTAACTCATAATAGTTCCAGTGCAAAAAGAAGGCTGGATTTTGATATTTATATTTCATCTCAAAAAAAGAGGTGCTACTTGTGAGTCCAAACGAGTATGTACCAAGCGTTGACCACCCACAAGTAGATAAAATATTCAGGATTTCGGACGCTGAATGACGAGGCAAAAATTCGTTGAGTGAAACTCATTAGGAAGGGTTGCGTTGTACTTCATTGGTTACATGCAATTTGTTGCATCCTTAGACCTGGATAAATTACGAGTCAAGTTGTTGCTAGATTAAGAACATCGTGTGTGTTCTGAGTTGTGAAAAGTCTTCAAAATTCTGACACGTGTCATTAACATAATTGTCTAATGCATCTGCCCTAAAATCAACTAATAAAAATGGTCTAACATCAGCTGATAAAAATGGTCTTAGCTCTCTTAATTAGCTTGAACGAAGCTTTGTGCCATGTCCTAATTCAATCTTTCAATTTCAGTTCAACGGTTGTGACGCCTGTAATAATCTGTATTCCCTGCCTCAATTCTCATTCTTTTGCATTGCGCTTTGAATTTCAGACTTTTATTATCTTATTTCTGTATTGTTGGTTGCAGTTTCTACATTCTTTATTTACTATTACATACTCAGATTATACTTAGTTCTTTGCAATAATAGAGCATGTCAGACTCTTGAACAATACTTTGGCATACTTAAACAAGACTGAAACCCGTACAGTTATAGTTATTGACAAGCCAGTTGTTTTGGATTGAACACTTCCTGTTGAGGACAAAATAAACTCTTGAATGGCTAGCAGGCGGCTGGGGGGATCCGGCATCATTTTTGTCCAAGCTCTTTCCTCTTGGTAGGGGCGATCATATTCTGATATTTAATAATGTAACAATAAGATTATGAAATGAAGCATGATAAGCCCAGAGAATTCTCTATATGAATAGTCAAAAAAAAAAGATGGAGTTCTTATAATCAATTTCCCTTACAAAGTTTGCATCTATTTCATTTAATGCCAATCCATCATGCTGATGTGACCTGTGGGGTAAATTAAACCTAGGAAGTTTTGATTGAAAGTTCTGATAAAACAGCCATTTGTTCAAAAGTTAAACATATATAGTCACAACCAAAGCCCACACCCTATCCGAACCTTATTCAAATGCAGCTTAATATATGTAGAAGCTTATCTGAAATGGGCCCACAATCAGCTGATGAACCATAGACTTTGATAAACACAAATGCCAGTTTTCTCAAATTAACATCAAGAAACCTGTTAAGGGGAGTGTTTCCTATCATAGCATGCATTTCGTGGAGCAACCACTAACCAAAAAAATACAATACAATCTTATCAACTTCCTCTTCCTTTGAGTCAATCAGATAAATGAAAGAGTAATTTTGTTAAAAGCTTGTACCTGAATCCCAGTTGTCACCCCGTGTGCATAATGCACACGGATTTTTCTGCCATCTAGCAACTGAAATGATCAGAAAATAGATCATGGATATGTCATACAATTGTTTATTTGAAGAATTAACAAGCACAATTTCTACCTTCGGAAGTTCTTACATACCTGGCCATCCATTTCTTTCATAGCTGTGCTGGCTGCAACTTCAGAAGTGAACTTCACAAACCCGTACCCTCTTGATTTCCCACTCACATGATCGCATATAACTTTAACTGCTAATAAAAGCAGTGCAATGCAGCATGAGACATTACAGTCATAAAGAACTATAATGGTCTTAAATTAAAACATAGCCAATATCACCTTCAACAATTTCACCATGCCGTCCAAATGCGCCCTTCAAAAAAGTTTCATTGGTGTCAAATGAAAGCCCTGCAACTTGAAAATTGAAACATGTTACAACCAAGACTTGGCATACTGTAATTACTTAAAGGGTAGAAACTTGAAAGTAAAGCACAGAAAATCTCAATTATATAATCTCCTATGACTTGATAAAAATAAACGCTAACATCTGAGAAATTGAAAAGGAATGAAGTTGGTAATATATGATTCAGAGCATGAGTTGAAGCAAACTATTGTGAGCTTAAGGAAGATAACCCAGCTCCCCCAGCCTTTGTTATCCAAATTACAACAAATGTAAACCTTAAGAGGACACCAGTGCAGAAGAGATCTCAGAACCTATGAAGTACTACATCTGTGATCAGAGGGACAACAACATCCATGCACTTCACTGTGCATCAGCAGCATTAGCTCAGTGATCAGAGGGATAGATTACTTGATGAACAATTCATTCCTAGGGTTTACATTCTTCTCATTTCTGTAAAATATCGTAGTAGCCATATTGTTCTATTGAATACAATAGACTGAATTTTATCCTCAAAGTTCAGTATCTGCTTTCTGCAAGTACGAAAATTATTTTCAATAAAGAAGATACAATTCAAAGCTTTTGCATAAAATTTGGGGTGAAAAATCACAGATCCATAATAACCTATAATCAGTTACTGTACAGGAAAAGGGGATCTGTAAAGAACTACACTGTACCAACTTTAATTTAATCAGCATCTTGAATAGAGGATACGAGTCGCCCATGAATTCAAAAATCATATTCTGTGCCCGAAAGAAATGCGAATCAAAAGATGAAAAAAGAAGTTGAGAGAAGATACCTCCAACAAATAATTTGGTGAGTGAGTTTCCATTCGATAACCGTCTGGTGAATCGAATTGTGTGGGAATAACGAACACTGCCGCTCAACCACTGCATTATGGCTTATCCTCCCGGTGCCAGGCGCACGATAGCATCCCGGAGGAACTGAGATTAGAAATTAGGAAGAACTACGGGTTGGCGTCGGAAGCAACGGCAGTTATGATAACCGTCTCTATGAGCAGAGTCCAAAGAGGCGAAGAAAATTTCACAAACTTGTTCTCATCCTTGGCAAATTTAATTTGATTAAATTGTGGGAGGTTGCAAGTTTCATGAGACACAATAGGATAAATTTAGTTAAATGAGTACAAACAAGTTTAATATTAAATCTTTTATCAAATTTAAGATTTGAATAATATAGCTTATTCTTAAATTTTTATTCAAAAATATATTTTAAATAAAATAGCATATAAAAAATACAATAAATTGTTTTAAAAATTATAAACACAATCCAATTAACGTATACTAATTTACCTGTTTATTTTATAATAAAAAATTTGAAACGGGTAATATTATTATTCAATTTTATAACAAGTTAAAAAATTAATAACATATTGAGTAATTTGTTAAATTTTATTTTTTTATTTTAAATTATTTATATAATTATTTAGGGTCTTTAAAGGGCACATATTTTTAAATCAGGCTATTTGTACTAAATTACCTTAGATAATGAAAAAAAAAAAAAAAAAAAAAAGGAAAAGATTGCCGCAAATGTTTTAAGAGTATGTTCTCAAAAGACATAAATTCATTTACATTTTAAACGGTTGAGAAGGCTCAACCGTTGAGAGTCTATAGGTCCTCTATGAAAGTATACATAAATATAAGAAATGATTCAAATTATCCCAATTATAAATTATAAAATAAATAATTTTACTAACTACAAAATAAAATTTTGCTAATTATATAATTTTCTATTATCTTATAGACGTTGGGTATGTTAATTATTGAGGATTTCTTACTCTTTATTATACACATGGTAATCACCTTAATAATTCAAAAGAAAACCGTCAGTCCATTTGAGATCTTTCAAAATATTAGTCATTACCTAATAAACACGAAAGGAAAAGAAAATCAAAAGAAAAAATCCATTTAGATTATGTACAAACAATAAAATAGTAGATAACATTATAATCAAAAATGAAACAGAGAATCTTATGCATTCAATTATGCTGGAATATGGGTTGAGAATATTACTTCGAAGATGCTTCAGAGGATCAAAAAATGATAATAATAAATAAATAAATAAAAATTCCTTCTTGCCCAATAACAAATCATCCAAATTTGCATTTCATAACCAATAAAAGCCAAATTTCATTTCCAAACAGTACAAGCACCCAACACATCAACCCTAAAATGACATCAAAAAATAGTCCAAATTTTCTTAGCCAACAATAAACAACAGTCATGACATTTTTAATGGGCAAATTAACAGAAACAAGTTCATCTGATTTCGTTACATTGATTCATCAATTCATTCTCCAAGCAAAAATATAATGCCAAATCCATAACCTTGCTCCCTTAACAATGATCAACAAGGTAAAAGGGAAAACAAAATCCTAGATTGAACATCACATTCAGCTAAATATACAACCATCTAAGCTTTCTTTGGAGACTTGGTGGCCTTGGAAGGAGACTTGGATTCATTCGTTGCCTTATCTGTCTTCTTTGGCAATAATACCGGGTTGATGTTTGGAAGCACACCACCATTGGCGATGGTCACACCGGCAAGCAACTTTCCAAGCTCCTCATCATTTCTCACCGCCAACAGCAGGTGCCTTGGGATGATTCTGTTCTTCTTGTTGTCACGTGCAGCATTCCCAGCCAACTCCAAAACCTTAACACATTCAAGCAAGATCTTGGTATTACTACTTGCTTTAAATTTAGGAGTTATAATAAAAATGTTGAACCAATGATTAAATTAGTCAAAAATTTGGAAACCCAATTCAATAATTTGAAGGCTAATCATTTCAATTTAGCTTCAACAATGAATTATGAATCGCTGTTTGGATTCAAGGAGTATAAGCAACAAGAAGTTAAATTGCTAATTGGATATAAAACATGCAAGATTAACTCAAAAGGGTAGAGAAAAAAAAACAGGCGTTACTTACTTCAGCAGCTAGGTACTCCAGTACGGCAGCCAGGTACACAGGAGCCCCAGTGCCGACCCTATGAGAATACCTCCCTTTCTTCAAATAACGACCGATCCTACCAACTGGAAATTGGAGCCCTGCTTTTACTGATCTGGAAACGGGTTTCTTTTTGGGACCTCCGCCTCTCCTCCCTCCAGCTCCCTTCTTCACTTTCCCTCCAGTATCCATAACTCGCTCCGAACCGACTGAGGAAACAACACTTTCTTCACCGAAACAAAGCGCTGAGAAACTTTAGTGGAGAAAAATGTCGTATTCTGAGGTTGTAATATGCAAGGGTGCTGTTGGGCGCCTAGATTTTATAGAGAAGCGTCCGGGGACGGAGTAATGCCCGAGTGGAGGATCTAGGCCCTTCAATTGAGTTCGAATCGACGGCTGTCGTGAATCTTATTACCGATCCGAGGCATTTTAAAAGGACCAATGGAGAGCTATCATAAGTTTTTAAATTTTTGCAGGTTTTTCGGCGGGATGATCAAATATTTTCAATTCCCCGCTCTTACTTTTTAGGACTTTTGTGGGAAACGGCTAAAACAGGATCCATTGGATAACATTTTAAGGGGACGTTGGTATCGTTCTTCTAATAACGATTCCGTAACATAAAAATAGTAATTTTGATTTAATAATTTTACAGCTGAAAAAATATTTTTAATAAAAATTATGAATAAAACTATATTTTAAAAACGAAAATATTAAAATGCATCATAATAGTATTTCAAAAATTAAATTTTAATAAATAACTAAACATTTTTCACTCTTAAATTAGAAAGTAAAAGCAAATTATTGTTGCTTTCTCTAAATCTCGGAAACACATATCCACAGCTTCTTAAGAGAAATTATTTATTCACTATTTTGCTTTCTTTTTTTTTCTTTTACTTCTTCTTTTTTATAAATTATTTGACATAAAGTTGCAATATTTTTATTATAAAAAACACAATTTTGTTCAAGATTTTTAAAAAATAATCAAATTAATTTAAATAATAAAAATATTAACTATTTTAAAAAATATATTTTACTAGATGCATTTTATTATTTTTATCTGCAAAATATTAACTACATAAAAATATAATCTCTCAAATTTTAAAATGATAAATGAAATTATTTTAATTTTTTAAAAAAATACCTTTATGAAATAAATACTAAATGCACATTTTTGTGTATTACTAAATCACAATAATTTTATGTAAAATAATTAAGTAGCCATAATTTTAATTTGTGAAATAAATTAAAGTCTATTAAAATTTTGTTAAATTCTTAAATGATTGAAATCAAATTCATATAATTAATTGAGTAAAACTTTTTTTACTATAAATTTATTTTCTTAATTAAAAGATTGAAACCAAAATCGTTGATTTCATTACTTTTACATTTTAATCAAATAGTTTACTAACAATTGAATATTGATATCTTTGTGTCCACCTTGATTATTAAACTTTTTGATAATAGAATTTATTTTCGTTGATTACTAAATTAGACTTATTAATTTTGTAATTAAAACATCATAATTCATTAGAAGGGCTATTATCACTTTTTTCTCTTAATTTTGGTAACATTTCACTTATACGGCGAAAATACAAAAGTAGTCACTTATTTACACCCTCTTTCTTAAATTTATCTTTTGCTTACTTTTATATCTTTATATACAATAATAAATTTTATAATTATTTATTTACGTATTATTATTAAAATATATATTTAGAAACTATCATAAATAAAATAATTATTTATTTAATAATATTATTTTGTTATTACATCATATTTAACTACTATTTCATAAAAAATTATATTTAATTCTTGTCATTTAAGTAAAATATTATCAAACCTTAGAAGAAATAAATGATGACTATCCTTTATAAGAATTCATATTTAGTTTAGCTGATGTTGATCTTAATTTTTTTATATAATGTGGCATAAATTTAATTAATCCTCACGTAACTTGTAACTTTTATCATGTTCACATAATAGAAACTTAATGGTTCTATGCTTTTATTTATTTTTTAGATTGGTCAATTCAATTTTTACCCTAATTCATTTATCAAACTACCCTATAATGAATTTAATTATTCTTGTTATAATTGTTATATCATTTCATATGATTTTTTGTTATCATTATCACTTGCCTTCTTTGAGATTTAGTAACATTTCACGTAGATGGCGAGAACACTAAAATAGTCACTTACTTATTCCTTTTCTTAAATTTTTATTTTGTAGTTATTTTTATATTCTTGTATATAATTAAAAAAAAACACACATAATTTTTTATTACTAAATATTATAATTAAAATAAATAAAAAATATAAATGAAGAAATGATAATAATTTAGTAAAAATAAAGAGAATTATTTTCTTAACTTATCAACAATTAGGGGTGTAAGTAAGTCAAATTACTTACGATTTACATGGAGTTGGCTAGGTAAATATTCAAATTTGGTTTAGTAATAGTCAAATCAAGCTCGAGCTTGAGTAATTCGAATAGCTTTTTCAGTTAAGTTTCAATACAATAATATTCAAATTCTTAGACTCGTGAGGCAATTAAATATCTACTAACAATGTAATCGAATTAAGTAAATTTTAAATTTTATAATAATAATTTTAAAAAATAAATATCCAAACTTAATTGAGTCAAGTTTAAGTACATCAAATATCTCAACGATTTGAATTGAGTATAAAAGATATAGACTCGATCAAATTCAAATAGAGTCCGAGTTTTGAATTTTTAAACTGAATAGAGTTCGAGTAGTTCACTATACCAACTTGAGTCAGCTCGATTACACCCATATCAATAATAAGGTGATGTGTGAATTTTTTATTAATTATTTAATTTTAATTATGGAATGTTTAGTTAATTTTTTATTTTTAATAGTAACTAAATACATGTTTCAATTATAGAAAATAAATAAATAATTATATGATTTTATTATTGTATATAAGGATATAAATGTAATTAT
>JAWDEX010176302.1:0-14920 GCA_035221805.1 Trichilia hirta | reverse complement strand
CCAATGCAAGAGTTATTGGCTGTAACATAAATCACATTACACACATTACTACATCATAAAATTAACCAAATTCTTTAACACATCAAAATCATTGCCATAACTCAGGGCAAATACTATGGGGAAGAAGATACCATCATTCCTAGCCAGGAAGCAAGCATGTATTCCCCAAGTGTAACAGGGGTCACAGACAGCAGGTAATTCAACATGTTAAATGGGAGTAAGGGAACAAGCCGAAGCAGCAAAATTATCTGTTGAACAAGATAAGAAGGTTCAGGTGAAATATAATGCATAATTGTTCATACGTTTAAAGAATAAAGATGTTTTTGTAACTTTAGATCCATCCAAACTTTAGTCAAATTCCACATCTTGACCTGTTAACCATATAATAACCAATGGTAGATTCTTAGTTACATCCAAACTATTTATGGAGAAAACCTTTCAAACATTTATCATGTCAACATTAGATTGTGATCCTAACTCACAGTAATTTGGCACATTCCAACTTCAGGTGCAGTAAATATAAAACGAGTTAACAAAGTTCTAGATACTTACTATTTCTTACCATTACCTCTGATCTAGTCAATATCATTATTTTAATCTCAAATCAACTCTAACAATATTAGTTGCATCAATTCTGATCAAAATAGAGTCATCCCTGGGCTAAATAATTAATGACACAAACATAGTTCCCACTAAAACCTACTTGCTTCAATCTGCACACATAAATTCATCCTTTTTGAGGAAAATTTAGAAAAATAATAATTAAGATAACAAAAATATGACAACACTTGTAGATCAAGAGCATCAATTCAGCTCTGGAAGATTCTATAAGGAGCAAACAAACCTTAAAACCCGATCTTCGAATTGCAATGGCCACTGAACAGAACCGTGGATAATCCTTCAACTTGGAAATAACAAATGGTTTCCCAATCTGCAAAAAGCATTTGAATGAAATACATACAATACCAATATAATCAATATCAAACAAACAACTCAAATGACTTTTAACCGTGGAAAGAAACAAAAACTGAAAAAGAAAACAAAACATGGGAGGAAAGGGAATGAACTATTTACTGATAGGCAACAAACTATCATAAACACCAGCACTCAATGAGTAGAATAGTATTTATAGTCACCATGCATATCAACCAGGAGGTGGAAAATAACAATGCATATAGCTTCATAGGAGTTTAAAGAACTTACTGTTCGGCCAAGAAGAAATGCAGCCCCAGCACCAACAGTTGCACCAATAGAATCAGCAACAAAACCGACAGGCAACCCAAAAAGAAAACCACCGCCAAGCTGAATGCGGAAGACGAAGTACCACATAAGTTTGCATTTATTTCATTATTACAGGTATGCCAAGGATTCAGGGGAAGAGGAGGGGCATCCAGAAACAGAAAGATACATTAGAGAGATTGCAACTGCATCCATGTATAATAACAAATTTCAATTGGAAAAAAAATTACAACTGCAAATTAAAACCTTGGAGACCTTACATGTGGTACATGCTTAACTGAAAGTTTTTCATAATGTGCAACTACAACTCATGCATGGATCAGTTTTCTACTTACTGTTTGAGAACAAGTCATGCACCAATCAATTGATATTTACTGTTTCAGATGCTTGAAGAGAACATACAAGGTCCTTCCGTTATTAGATTGTTTCTTTTATCTATCAATATCAAACCGTAGTATTTTACGGCAGATATAATACCTTGCATTTCAAAATATAGAGAAAATGTATTAGACATGTCAACTCCCTATGACATACAGATGTGGCATTGTTCTTTTTGGAAAATATAATGCTTTTGACAACTAGCAAAAGTGTACTAAGATTATGCTTAAGCTACTGTCTAATGCCTAATAGAACTAAGCATGATCAAGTATGAGTAAAATCAAGGGAATGCTTCCAGTCAAATTTTGTTTTCATTCAAAGTTAGATAAACACTTTAAGTCTGACTCTATACATTTGGATTAACATTGTGTGCAGGTAAATACATATAGCTAGCAAGCCTAGCTAAAGCATCAGAGGAAGAGTTTAATGCTTACAGTAAGCACCGATGCTGGAACTGCCAAAACTGTCAGAGGGACGTACGCAACAGCCCTGCATATAACACAGAGAAGATCTTACTAAAATAAAGTAAAACATTTCAGCATTCAGTTGCATCAAATTTAAGAATCAAAAACAAAAATATTAAAATTTAAATAAAGAGTAAATCATTAAGACTGAAAGAATTGCAATTAACTTACAACACGAGTGGACCCCAAGGTCCAAGGTCTTGCTCAACCCATATTAGAAAGTCCTTCAACATCTGCAAGAGGCGGTGCTTTCATCAATAAAAATGTGCAAAGGCTGTTCAAATACATTTTACAGGAATAATCTAAATATTTTCAGGTAAAAACTGCAATTAGGAACCTTTCATTACAGAAATATAAACAAACACCAATGCTAATGAATACCAAGAATAAAGCATTAGGAATTGAATAGAGATTAATTCGAGCAATTACTTGCGATGCTCCATGGGCAGCTACATATGTAAATTAAAGGCAAAACCATAAATTCTCCGCAGCTGCTCTCTCACTCAACACTCAAATAATCAGCGACCCATTAATCAAATCGGAACAAAAAAGCAACCAAACATCCCTAAAATTGCATAAAATTAAAACCCAAGAAGGAAATCCTCAAAAGTTAAACAAAAACACCAAGATCAGATCCAAGAAACCAAACAAAACGAAGAGGATCGAGAAATCGGACCTTTTCGACGGGGAGAGTGAAACATGCGGTGACAACAGCCGAAAGGAGGAGAACGAAAAGAGTGATCCTCAGAGCAGAACCCCATGTGAACACCATGGACAATCTATGTCGCCAAGGTCTACTATCTTCGTCGTCGTGATCAAACTCGGAGGTTGCTTGCTTCAACGACAAGCGAGCTCTCAGACCGCCCAAGTTTGCCAGATTTTAACACGCTTTTACCCCTCTGTTAACCCACTCCCAAGAAAAAGAAACAGAAAACACAGCTCCGACACCAACAAAAACCAAAATGTACTAACTGGGTTTGTTTTGTCGTTTCCTTCCCATGAATCAACAAGTGTTTGCGATTAACTGCAAAGAACTTTGGTTTGGGTATATGCTTCGTGGGCCGTTTTGAGTCTTGGTCGGCAGTAATATCGTGTAATTTTATTTGTAGTTGCGTGTGAAATTGCCTTCAATTTCAACGCTTAATTAGTTAGTAGTCACTTTGTCAAGGTTTAAGGGACTTATCCTTTTCTTTTTCTCCGTTCAATTTACGTTTGTATCCTTAGAGATCTATATCTTGTTGGGATATCTGAGCTGTTAGCTTTTGATATTAGGTTGCTAATTACACCTTGATTAATAATCATAGTCTAATTATCTAAAAAAAATCATATTCGGAGGGGTAGTGAGTGTCTTTAGAATTCTATTTCGGAGGAGAAGTCTATCTTCTCAGACTTTTACTGTTGATGGTTAATAGTTCATGTTCTATTTTGTAAATTAGTTATTGCTCAAAAAAAAAAAAAAAAAAAAAAAAAAAAGTGGGACTACTTGCCCAAATCGAGGCTGATCCAAAAAAAACTCGAACTAATTTGCGGTCAAGTTTGGCCAATCAATTTCAGGTCCTACTTCGCTTTCAATCCCGTTCAAGACGTTGAATTCAGGGACCAATTTGAATGAGCCCAGATTGATTCATTTATCGGCGTTTTCCGTTTTTCAAGCCCATTTAATGTGTTCCTACTTTCTCTGGGCCCAATTATTGGGTACGATTACAAACCGTCAAGTTATGCAGTTAACAGCTTTCTTTGGGCTTGGACGATTTCAGTTAAAACATTGTCCGCAAATAATACCCTATAATTCCAAATCTCCTAGAAAATTTAAGTATTTTTCTCCTACATTTCGTCACTCGATTCCAATAAAATGAATCATGAGACCCAATCATTTCATTCAGCCATTGACACAACTCTTTAAGAATAAGATCGTGTCCTTCTCTATTAGTGATTTTAAGCAACAGGAATTCTGGGATTCATGGGGAGATGTTGCCTTGCCTTGCTACTCTTGGGGAGCATAAGCAATTAAATTTTTGAAGATTTTTGACAATTTACTGAAAACGCCTGTCGTTCTATTGCTTGTTAGAAAGTAGCAGACTTTCCCTTCTACCGAGAAAAGAAGAGAATTAAAGGAAGAAAACTCTTTCAAAAGAAGCATAAAGAACAATTTTATTCTACTTTACACATTACTTGCTTTCAATTAGACTCCCCTTACAGTTAAACACAAACTGAAATGAGAAACGCCTCCAAATCTTCTTTTTGCTATTGCTTGTTAGAGGTCATTGCCTTTCTTGGGAATGAATTTATTGAAGCAGCTCCACGAATTTGCAGGTCAGACTGCATGTTAGAAACAGATATAGAGTGAATATACCATCTAAGGTTCGAAACCATTAGGAAGCTGACATCAAGACGGCGGCAAAAATGCATTATCAAGATTGACATATCTCATTCCATAACAAAAACAACCAATATCATATGATAATGGCAAGATTTCACGCGTGTATATAAACAAATTGCGGCTTATTGAATCCTCTGTTCAAGAGGGATTTGATAATTAAAATACATATGCTAGTACTGATCACCACTCTGGTCACAATTTTCATAATGACACGTTGAGGAGAAATAACAGGGATTCATCAGAACCTGCTAAGAAATATTGGGAAACAAACGGCTCCCGCAACAAATGGTGACATATGCTTCCTATAAAATCATCATAATACATGAACGATTTAGGATTTCCTACAGTAAACAGCTCAACCAAAGCTGACGATCACCTGAAAGATTTCGTTAACAAACAATTTATAATGACCAGAAAATCAGCTACTCAAAGGCAGCACAGTTTTCATACCTTTCCCATAAATATGGGATGTCTATATTAACTTATATAATCAAATATTCACTGACATTGTTTTCACTAAAAGAGCCTCTCATAATCTGTAGTCGTAAGAAATTGATCTACCAAAAGCATACGTGGTAACAAAGTTACAAACAAATAAAGAATGCCAATCCTAATCCAACAATGAATAGAAACCAATATATATGGAACTAAATGCCTCGTAAATTTGCTCCAGCGAACCAACCAAGTTTTCTCTCCAATCTCAATGCATTCCAGCCACGCCTGCTCAAGCAATGGCCAGCATTTCCAGCGACTAGTGAGTCATAAATGCCACAATCCAGGTAATGATACTGTAAGAAACCTCCAAAACAGTTTGACTACCTCCAATTCACTTGCTGCTATTTTGCACATAGAGCATTGAGCAGCACATGAGCTAGCATAAGGTCCACAAAATATTGATGCCCAATTTCACCGTCCCTCCACTTCATCTTTAACGGAGCTCTGCCATAATGTACACCATCATTGCAGCGGTTATCAAAATGCCAGGGAAAAGTCATATCGAAGTTATCAATTACACCAGATACTAACCCAGCTTGCCTCAGCTTGTCTAAGACCACCCCATTATACGCCTCCATCTTATTAGGATTAAATGCCATTGATCGTGCATACCCGCCAGTGGCCACCGTGGTCCGGTAGAAAATCTGTGGCACCGTCAATCCCCTCTTTCTCATCGACTCCATAACTTCTTTCCAAAATGAAGCTGCATAATCTGCCGATTTAGAGAATGCTCTTAGGTTAGAGAAGTGAACACCATCATGCAAGCCAGAGTTCATGATGATTGTGTCAGGAACTGTGTTCTCTGAGAAGCACTTCTTCAACAAATTCCTGAACCCTTCATCTTTCAAAGAATCCAACCCTTGGTAATTCTGTGTTTCATTCCAGTGACCATTGAAAATGCTTGTGATTCTAACTGACTGAGAAGCATCTCTGGGGTTTGAAAAATTCATATCAAATCTTCTGGGAACTGATTTTATATTTGGCAAATCTAAAACAAAATTGAGGATGTTTCTTATTGTATCAACATGATTCGAATCGCCCCAGAAGAAAATCCACCTATTTTTCAAACAGTTCCAAGCAGATTTAGCTGAAAACAGCCTAAATGAACAATGACTAGAGTATACCCAACCATTACTCTCTATCATCCCCAATGAACCATGACACCATGGTTTTTGGCATGGAAAACTCGGTGCTAGGCACCTATACCGACCATCGTTGCTAATTTGACAATCATCGTTCTTGCCGTGTCTTGTCCATCTTCCAGACCATACATCTCTGGTAAAATCCGATTTTTGACAAATTTGTAGCCCTGCCAATTGAGCTTTACTTCTAAAAAACCTAATTGGTATACGACGTAATTCTCTATCATAGACAAACCTGGCAGGGGAAAACTTAAGACCCTCAAAATGTCTATACAGTAAAATCAGAGTTAGAATATAATCACCAACAAAATCTGGATGAACCTGAAGCGAAAATGCGTAAGTACCGTTGCCAAAGTCTCTGACCACAGGCCGAGATTTCCATGACTCCCCTGAAAGATCAGTTTCAAAGTAATCCCCACCTAAACAGCGAGGTTTTCTGGACTCATCCAATGCTTGGAAGTAAAATTCATGGATTTCACCAGCAGACAACTCCACCAATTTCCCTCCATCAAGGCCACGAATTGCAATCTCCACTGTACGCGAATCTTTACACGGCTCACCTCCTGGGGCCAACCAACGAGCCAGAAGATTTCTAGTAAAGTCGGACTCCAACTCAACTGCAACCCAACTTAAGCTCTGTAAAACCTGACTCTCACTTCGATTCGGCAAAGCCGCACTTGGCTTATGCTTCGGCTCAGATAAATTGCCTGAATTTTTTAAAATAATTATTTTAAAGCTGGTTTGGTTCTTCTGGGTCAGATTCGAACTGGGCGAAACGTTGAAAGACAAATTGTCTGCATTAGCTTCGCTTTGGTTTCCATTTTGGCTTTGGATCGAAGAATCAGGAACATTGCTAGTGTTGATGGCAAGATTTTCCTGGATTTGTGCTCGATCAACAGTAGCATTGGCTTTTATAGCTAGATAATGATCTTGCTTGAAACTCCAAGCTTCAATAAAGTTCCTTACAGTGCAGCCATCGATGCTCCACACCGCTACCATCCCGACAAATACCAGAGCTGTCAGAACACCAAATCGCCACTGATACGTGGCACCCGAAAGAAGCCATTGCTTCGATGATGATACCGCCACTTTCTCTGGCATCTATCAACCAACCAACACTGTGAGAAGGACTACAAAATAACCAACCCCGGAGAGACGGGAAAAAGACAAACAGAGCTTTAGCTTCTTTTAACAGGAACAAGAACATTGACAACGAACCACATTCCTAGAAATTTTATTACAGCACAAGCTTTTATTTTCTAAAGAAAATTAACATATAATAATACAGAAAACAAGATATTGTATTCATACAGGATGCTTACGACGTTAATGCCCTTGAACTCTGCTGCAATCTTTCAGTTCTCGGAGTTGGAGACAGCTCAGGAAGCCAAAACAAGGCAATCCAATTCTCAAGGAATGCTTTTCTCTATTTCTGACTCCTTTTTTTCCCTTCAAGCTTTTATGTGGGTACGATTTCCGCAGTCAAAAAAGTAACCGAAGAGAGATTATAAGCTAAAAAAAGTTTAGAGAACGAACGTTTAAGCTCTCCAAATAGTAACAGAAACAGAGGACAGAAAGAGAATACTGTTGAAGACGGTTAAATACGGAAATCCATTCTATTTCTGCACATATTACGATTTCACTTTTCTTAATTTTAAGGATTAAATGACGACGTCTTTAAGTTTCTCCCTTAAGGATTGAATGACTCTAAATTTATTTAATATTTTTTAATTTCAATATCTAATTAGATGCTATCAAAATTAAAATACGATATATTCATGTAAAACTAAAATTTTTAAAATTATTAAAGTTGTATTACTAAAAGTAACTCCTAAAAACTATATTTTATTTTTTAAAAAATAAATATATTTTCGTAAAAAGTAATTCAAAATCTTGAAATATTTATCATTGCATTATTATTTATTTATTATTATAAAAAAGTAAGAAAAAAAAGAATCATATTACGAGCACTAAGATTTCACGTCATGCCAAAAATATCCTTGATCATAACCTAAATGACAGCGAGGTTCTGAGTCTACTTGCCACATATCGTAACGCGGCTCCACCGACAAAGCAATTGATTGATGAGATGCCAGCTTCGGCATATGAGTTGGTGGGCAATAATGTCATTCTATGAGCGGTGGTTGTCGGACACTTGGGCACGTGTCATCGTGAGCAGTAGTGACATGACATGAGATGTTTGACGCTGCAACAGCGCATGGGGAACCCGAGAAAAGGCCGAGCAGGGCGTCCTGATTATGGGGTTTGAAAGAAAGAAATAATTAATGCATGCTAAGGTTGTTTACATATATATATATATTATTTTTATTATTTTCAAAAATAATCATACAAATTCTATTAATTAATTCAATTCATAAATTTATATAAAAATAAAAAATTTTAATTTTTAAAATAAAATTTATTAAATAATATTATAATAATTATAATAAAAATAGAAAATATTAACATTAATAAAAATTTTGAGTAAATATATAATTTTTAAAAAATAATAAAATTATGTATATATTTAGCCAAAATTTAAAAATATATTCTTTACATTAGTTTATTAATTTAAATAAAAGTCAAATTTGTTTTAAAAACTTTAATATATTTAGAAGCATGTGTTCAACGAACACTTTCTTGTTCTATTATATTTTTTTTTTTTATTTTTGTTTTTGCTTTTATAAAAATGTACATAAGTTAATTCTATTCTTAATTTGTGTGTGAGTATTTTATTCATTTATAAATATAAATTAAAATTTTCTCAATTTTAATATGAGAAAGACTTAAACTCTAATATATCTTCTATGTTGAATCAGCATACCATAAATGATAAATCTAATTAATTTTTAAAAGAATAATTGAATATTTTTAAAAATACATGAAATAATATTATTATGACATTTTTAAAGGAAACTATTTTTCTTAAAATTTTGATAACGAGTGCCTTTAGAATATTAGTTAAATTTTTATATTTATTGTTTATGGTAATTTTTACCATTTAATATAATAATTAATGAGTAATTTTATAACTTTAAATATATTTAAAATTGTAACTTATCATTAAATATAAAAATTTTAGTAAGTGCGTTAAAAATATTCATTAATAATTTTTTTTTAATCAATTAAACATTGCACTATCAAATCACTTGCTATGAAATTTTAAGAGTAAAATTATTATTTAATAATTAAAATTTACTTTTGTAAATTCAACTTTAGGTACAAAATCACCTAAAATTCCAGCCAATCAATAACTTGAGAGAGTCAAGAAAGAAAGACGAATAAAAAAATAACCCCGCTTTTGGTTGAAGTGTTGGCGTACGACTTGATGATGGTCAAAGGCGTAATTGTCAGCTTTCCTGTCTCTTAAGCTTCTCTTCGAGCATTATCAAATTTGTCTGCTCAATTAAATGGTGATTTGGAATTGTATTGGACGTGTGAAATATTGGAAGGAGAAAATGGTACGAAGAAAATAATATTAAAATTTAATCTTAAACTTAATTACTCTCTGATTTCATCCTACAATAATAATAATGCTACATTAATTATAACATATTACAATACTACTTATTTCCACAAAAATAAAAATTAGATTTTGTTAATAAATACGTTTGAAGTACAATATATTAAAATTTATCATTAATTATTATATTAAATATTAAAAATTATTATAATTAATAAATATAAAATTTTTAATAAATCGTATCATTAATAAAATTTATAAAAATTTTATCACAATTAATGACGTATTCCCGATTTTCCTATAAAATCATGGGCTTTTATAATTTTAAGAACTATTATTACTCGTATGATGTTTATTATATATTATTGAGAGTCTTACAAAATCCATGCGCTGGGATGATAGACACGTAGATCAATCTAACTGCAATAGTTTCACTATTTTTCTTTTAGTGGAGCCCCAGCCAGCGGGCTATATCATATGGGTGTTCATCTCAAATCTGAATCCAGCCATATGAATCTACATCACTATTAAAACCTTGCCAGTTGCCACACAACTTTCCCATAAGAGGCAGCGTGTCTTGTGCACAAACGAGAATGGCTTTGGATGTGGATGCAGAGATGAAAATGACATAAAACTTCATAGAAAATGGTGGACCATAACGGATTATTGATTGATGCATTAAAGTGGTAGAAAAATAAGTGTGAAAGTTTGGACATAGCAACAAGGAGACAATTAAATAATGAAGTCGAAAATGAAATGTGTCGTGGCTTCTTAAGCTCTATCATAGATCTTTTGAAATTTGAATCATACACGAATGCATGCATATTTTTTAATTTCAGAGGAAAGGATTCTATTTTTTTTAAATTTTTTACCCAAAGCACATGCTTTGCCCACTAAGTTGAAGTTGCGTAGCTGTGTATGGATATTGCACATCGAAATTTCTTAAATCAATGGTTACAGTTGACACTAGACCCCAAAGGCAAGTTTAGCAACAAGATAAAAAAAAAAAATTAAATAAAAAAATAATAAAAAAAAAAATTAAATTTGTCGTACTCTTACCCAATGGATGGAAAGGAAACGTAACCCATTATTGCAAGTCAACAAACCCACTCACTCGCCCACCGTTACCATACTATTTTTTATTTTTTATTTTTTTATTTTTATATTTTCGTTGAAACAACCATTTCCCAACAATGGAAATGATAGTAATAATAATAAAAATATCACAAACCACAAATACTTATTAAATATTTTCTCTTAAAATACATAATTCACCCCCTTCAGCCAATGCCAATGCATGACACACAATCATATAATATATTTTATATTAGGATTGGATTTGTACTCTTATTGTTCAAAAACATTACACAACAATCGTAGAAGTAATTTCTCATAAACATCATAGAATGAATATATCGGAAAGGGAATTTCAAAAATTCGTAATATTTATGATAATATCTGATGTTGATATTCGTAATTGATCAATGAATAACCTCACATGAAACATTACCCAGGATAAATATAAATACCAACATCAAATTTCTTTATAGGTACAAGTTATCTACCAACCTACAAAGACAAATATTTAACACAAAATAGCCAAACAGTCATAACAAAATGCAAAATTCTGTGTAGGAAAAAAAAAAAAAAAAAAAAAAAAAAAAAAAAAAAAAAAAAAAAAGAAAGGAAATACCAAAAAACATATAACGTTTAATTCCTTACACAATGTTCACCAAGCAAGATATCAAAATCCTCGAACAAATAAGATGAATCAACAGCCTCTAAAATATAAAAAGAATTGAGCAAGTAAAATAAAATTCGAAAGAGATTATATGGCCACAATCCATATAACTCGAGTGAAAGGAAACAGAAAAGGAAAGAAAATGAAAATTACGAAGAAGATTACAGGAAGCAAGCAGAGCATTAGTTCCATGGATCAACCTAGCCCTTTGGTCCCTCTCTTTTAATGAAGTCAATAATTGACTGGACAGCTTCCTGGATCCTGTTAGAAAGCGAGTGATTCCCATGTTCAATTTCAATATTTTCTGCACCACCCATAGCTCTACAGAATCTGCACGATCCATTTGTTTAAGTTACAAATATTGAATACTCCCACACACCCTAAAAGCTGAGGGATGAGACAGACGGGCAAATTGAAGCAACCCAAAACACATTTAGCTTCTGACCTTTCAACCAATGCTTTTTGGTCAACATACTCTGGCACGTATTCGTCTCCCATGGAATAGATAACCTGCAGGAAACAAAACACAAAGACCCCAAAAGTTGTAGATAATTATCATGCACCAAGTTCATAGTATAGACCACCAATAAAACATTCCTTCTTGCTTGAAATAAGGCCAATACAACTCCCACTCCTTCACAAATATTAATCCACCGCAACACAAAGGATACTGTTATAACTTAGAATTTTATTACCTGAACTGTATAAATTGGACAGAAGTGACAAAGGGTTCTTCAGTAGGAACTAGTCTGAGATGAAAGGTGATAGGAGTCAAATACACGTGGAAATTAGAAGTCAGAAAATGTGCTCACTTGGCAAGGCGTATTAGCCATGTGACCCAGTCTCTGTCTTAGCTGGTTATCGCTAAGGTCTAACTGAAAATGTCATCATCTCCCCTATATGCACAAGGAGTGTGATACCTGACAAGTACTTGGTGTTTTAGCAATAAAGCACCAGCATAAAAACATAAAATATTAAAAGATGTACGTAATGTAGCATGCCAGTAACACTGTTATGGTGCAAATCTGATATACAAGGTTTCACATTGATACCAACTACCATTTTTGAAAGCGTGAATGCAATGTACTTGAAAAAATTACACTTGCCAAATGAAGTGCCTTGGACTATTTTAGAAGTAGAAACACAGAGATGAAGTGATTGGAGGTTTTAAAGGCCACAAATCCATAACAGTAATTATAAAATATAAAACATAAGTTAAAATGGAAATATAATGTAAAATAACTACTTTCATTATTCAACGACAGCAATGCAAATTCAGTAGTTCACAATACCAAAAGAAGAGAGAGAGAGAGAGAGAGAGAGAGAGAGAGATTGCATTTAAATAATGGCGAGACTAAAGAGGCATGTACCCACCTCTGGGCAGTTATTGGAGAAGAAGTATCTGCTTCCTTAGGCATTAACTCCGATGCCCGGCCTTCTTTAATCATGTTTGAAGCCAGGTCAATCATAGCAGTGGCTTGAGGAAGTGTAGCTCTGTCCTCTCTATCACTAACTGGAGCCTGAATATTCCAATTTATATTATGACCAAAGTAGCATGGGAATGCTCAAGGTTTAATTAATACCGAAACATGAAAGGGAAAAAAGAAAAATAAAAATGCTCCACAAAGGAACCAGTCATCATCGAAATGTGAACGCTACACAATTCCAAAAAATACTGTTTTGCCCCCTCCAATTACATTGTTCATATGGTTTGGTACTACAGAAATCATGATCTTTTGGCCACTACACGTAAGGTAATCTAATCCACTTACAACTTGAAACTCAAATGGGTCACAAGAAATCTGGAATGGCTCATACACCGTAGAAACATAAATAAGCATAAAGAGCAACACCTTAGAATTTATATCCAATGACCCGGAACAAATAATTCAAATCGATGTTTAGCACCTGCAAAATGGTGGCACGGACAGCTCGTGAGCATGGTGCATTCGTGCGCTTTATAAACCCTAGATAAATAAGCAAACACAAGAATGATAATTTTAATTTGTTAGAAATACCATGGATGAGTGCTCAAATCACTTCGCATTCAATATAAGCATCAAAATGTAGTAAACAATCACCTGACAGCCTGTACTATGACCAAGTAGCACCGTGCCTTCAGAATCTTCTGTTTTGATCAGATAGCTAATCAACTGATCAATCTCCATGGCATCCTCATAGATAAATGGTGCAAGATATCTTAAGTCCAAGAATAAAATTCTATATCTTGATAAATGCAGGAAATAATATGGCAAGTTAGCACGTATAGACAAACTGTGTATGCAACACGTCTTTGTACACCAAATCTTCACCACTAAATCATTAGTTGCCTGCATGTGAAATGACTCTCCTATGGTTATTTACATGGTCAGAAGGAATGGCATGTAATAAGTATGTAATTTGGTGACAGAAGTTTACTTAATAGCTTGAGTTTCCGATATTTTCATATATGTTTATTGTTTACGGTTGGGAAACAATGGATTAATATCAGATGGAAAGCAAAGTTTGCTATAAATTAAATATGTTTACCCAACCCATAGCAAGTCTAATGCATGTCATACCAAATAGAACCATCCTAAAACACCCTTACAACAAAACATTCAGAATCATCAGGCATGACAACAATTGACAGGCAAACATATACTACTTGTTGCGAACCAGAGGTGCCATATCCACTATATGAAGATGACATAAGAAACTGAGCAAGTGACCATCTCTCTTTATCCAAAGCAATTGCTAGAGGTTCCAAGTATCTGAAAATCAGGATATGAAAGCCGTGCTAAGGGGGGAAAATGGGTTTCGAATATGAATTATGTATTCGGCTAATAATTATAAGGTAATGAATCCTAATTATTTGCTCCCTCTATCGTAAGGAGGCTGTCTCACTTACCAAATTTCCAATTTCCCTGTTTGCGTGGTATAATTAAATTAGCAAGAATGACTATATCGGTTAATTGTATCCTCTTAAATGTTCGTTCAAGAAGAAAACATCTATGAGATGAATGGGACAAACAATAAGCCAAGTAGCCGCATTCTCTTTAAAAGAAACAATTACAAAAATTTTAGGTAATGTTGTTAAAGTATCATAAATGTCAATATGAAACATACTCAGTAGCAATAAAACCATCAGTCAATCCACAAATAAAAATAACTCGTTGTTTATAGTCACCTGTTTTAAATGCAACCCGCAAGATAAAAAAGCACAAGAAACATCATTTCAGAAAATACACGAGACACCAAATATAACAAAAGAGCATAATTAAAAGCAACGCATTGCATAGCCTAAGTAGTTGCGCGAACTCCACAGATTAAAAGCTAAGAACTATAATAAAATAGAATGTAAAAACCATCTCTTCCCCAGAGTGACCAAAGAATTCACCACATGAACCATTTCATAACTCCATACAATTCTTAAGTTCTTCAAAATAAACTAAGGAGATGTGTGTAAACGATGCAAATGAACAATATTCATCACCAGAAAATAATTTTTTCAATCATCCAAGCTCCAACATTCACTGTATAATTAACACTGGGGAGGCTCGTTATGCAGTACAATGAAAATAATAGCAAAATTAATTAAAAATACAGAGACATCAGTTATTTATGTGGTTCGGCAAT
>JAWDEX010176281.1:0-14922 GCA_035221805.1 Trichilia hirta | reverse complement strand
GTCCTTAAGTTTTCATATTTTCATAATACTAGAGAGAAGTTCGCTTAAATTTTCCTTTCTCTACCTGCTGACACATTTTCTCTGAAACAAACCAAACTCTCTGTCATCTCTTCTACCGTACAAGAGGGAGACTCCTCTTTCTTCGGCGGTGGATATTTCCCATTTGGCTTCATTTTCAATATTCATTTTTATCTTCTCATGTTGGTTTTAGTTTAGGTTTAGTTTTTGTCCCCCTTTTTCTTAGGGAAGATGTGATGTCTAATCCACCCAGGTCTGAATAAATGGTGGTATTGGCTATTGTTGATGTTTTCTTCGTACTATTGGATTTTTTGCTTTCAGATTTTACACTCAAATTTGTAAGCTTCGGTGTATTTTGTTGTTGTTTTTACTGGGATATTTTAACTTTTAGATCTATAGCCTTTAAGACTCAAATCTTGAAGGTTTACAGATTTTGTGATATCTTATCCATTGAAAGGACCGATTATCCAAGTGGAAGCATTTTTTTTCCTATCTGCAAGTCAATATGATGATATGGTGCTTCAACCGATTTTAAATAATATCAGAAACTTGTAAATAGTATGGATTATTTATTATGAAGTAATCCATAGTGTTATGATGCACCCATATTGTATTATATTGTACTTTTATAGTGTTTTTTAATAAAATTATTACTCTCTTATAAGAAGAGAAGTTCGCTTTTTCTAATGAAATTATTACTCTTAACAATTGTTTATCGCTCACGTCAAGCAAACTTCTCTCTCTTTTTAAGGCTATGTCAGGGGCTGCATTTATTGTTTAATTTTCAAATAAATTACTATGTTAAAACAAATAGCATCAAAACTAAAAAAATTGATGACTTATTGTATACTTTATAAAACAAATATCAATTATTTAGTTTTGATGCTACTTGTTTCATCATATTAATTAATTAATTATAGTAATATATTGAAAATAATATACTTTTTTTTTTGTTTAATTTGTACATTCAATAACATTAAAATTAATATATTTTTTTCAAATATTACAAGTGAAGTTGAGGGCATTCATTGAATGAGTGATATGAAACTGAAGTTTTGCATTCATCAAATAAAAATCTGAGATTTTCAATATATTCATCTGAAAAAATAATTTTTAAAGGTACTACTAGTGCACCATTGTTTGGCTTTTAATTCCGAACACCTTGATGACACAAAATTAATATAAGAGAAATTGATTTCTAAACCTTTTATTTTTACGATCTAAACTAGTTCCTTGAATACAGTTGTGAGTATTCAATTCTTTCTTGACAGTACGATATCGTTTTATACTTCCTGACTTTTAATTGATATCTCAAGATTAATAATCTAAAAGCATTATGTATCATTTAAATAGAAGAATATGTATCTTTGGATCCTTTCCTAATTATCCATACATTGTTTTTTGTTAACAATTTCGTCACATCACTGGCATTTGGCAATTGGAATATTAGATAGTTAAAGATTTCTTACTTAATAATTTACTTTCTAGACACATTATATTTTGTTCCATTTGATATAAATATTACTTCTATTAAAACTTCTTCAAGTCGGTATGGTGAATATTTTCTGTAGGGTAAGTGCCCAAAAATATTCTTAGCTCAGAATATTTTTTTAAGGGTCAATAACCATGAACATATATCTAATACTAGGTGTTGCATCTTAATTTTGGCATTTTGCTAAAGTTTAGCCGCCTAATATGACTTTGTCTTATCTATTATCTCTTCTTAAATTATATATTTGTTAACGCAATGCTTCTTCTTGTATACGAATGGCGGTGAAAATAGATAGAATGTCATATAGCCGTAGGCATGGCTTTGCTGAAGAGAAGGTTTATGGTGTGCGTTGTGTTGGATTTTAATCCAATAAGATACTAATGACATATGTATTAATTATATATTATATACTATTACAAAAGTTAATTAAATTTAACATGTCATAAAAGTGTGAGTTTTTAATGGGTAAAAATTGAATACTTTATTTTCTTTTTTACGATGGATGGAATAAAAATAATAAATAGTAAAAGTTATCTAATTATTCAAAAATTTTTATATCTATTATATTATAGGCTTTAAGTATGAATATATAAGAGTGTTTTTTTAATATCTAATTATTAGAACAAATGTGGAGAAACGATTCAAAAAGTTTTCTATTAATTAGTTTGGAATGTACGGAAATTATAGTTTTGGACCAAAAATTTTTATATTTACAATTTTAGCCAAACACCTTTTAATTTTATAGTTTTGGTTCAAAACATTTTGGTATTTATGATTTTGACCACAAATATTTTGTATTTTCCTAAAATTTTTAGTATTTATAATTTTAGCTCAAAATTTTTGATATTTATAATTTTTTGCCTAAAATTTTATTAGTTTTACAATTAAGGATAAAATATGTTTTTTTAATATTTTTGAGCTAAATTTATAAATAAACTTCGAATAAAAGCCAAAATTAAAAATTTTCAATTTCAAACTAATTTTGCAATTTGTTTTCAATTAAGGCCAAAATTAAGTATTTATAATTTTGGATTTAAAATTGTATTTTTTTTAATTTAGTCCAAAACAAGTTTTGAGTTCCTATGATCTTATATTGAAATTTATTTTAATTTAATTTACACCTTCACACATACATGAAATAAAGATGACCTCTAAATAAATGAATTTTTATAAGGGTTACATATGGTGAATGACATTTAAGTACTCATAATACTTCTTTTAAGTTTATCATATGTGTTAGATTATAATAGACAGGTACTTTTACCATCATCGTAGTTAACCATATTGAACTCAATATTCAAAAATGCTTTATCGTAAAAAAACCATTAGGAAAACATAATGTCCAATTTTGTTTTAATTTCAAAACTTATATTTTTTTAGACTAAATAAAAATCAAATAAATTAATTGAAGTAATATCTTACTAAAATAAGCTTTACTGTATAAACTAATTTATTTTATGAGTACTTAATTCATGTAAATATTGATCGGCCTAAATGAAGATCAATATTTGGTCAAATTATAATTTAGTCTAAAAATAAACTTTTTAATTCAAATATTGATAATTTTATGTCTAATATTGTAAAATAAATTGATTGAAACAATTTTTAAAGTAGGCTCTCTTGTGAAGATTAATTTATTTAGAATATCAAGATGTTATGTGTATGTAATTTATGCTGATATTCACCAATCTAAAGAAAAGTCAATATTTGATTGAACTACATTTTACACATGTGGTAATAAATATGTGACAATTATAAAGTTTTTCATATGAGTAATGAGTTAGTTTAAAGATAGACTTATTGTTTGATAGGATTTATTTTTAATATTTGATTACTCATCGAGAGTATTGCTTACACGTTAACCTTTCTATCCAAAGACTAAACATCAATATTGCGTTAGATATCTTGTAATAAGCCTTTACCATTATTTGAATTATTAATGTATTAATTATATGATGTGAAATTTATGTGAGTTTATTTTTTGTTATCTGCTTAATTGTAAGTTCTACTCGTATTATTAACGCCAGAATTAATTTAATTCTTACTGGCACGAATTTTAAAGTAAGAAAGAGAACATTATAATTGTTCTCAGTACTATGATATATGCCTTGCATTAAAGAAAAAATAACCCTAATCTTATATATAGAGATTCTTCTAAATGATAAGAGGAACATAGAAAAGTGAAAATGTTTAAGTTGCACGAGTCTTATTATTATAAAGCATGCTATTCAAGAAATCTTTAGGGACACTATATTCAAAACGGTTATTGTTGTCAAAGAGTTTCTGACTGAAATTGAAAAGAATTTATCGAGAATAACATGCCTAGAATGTGTACAATTTTACCAAAACATCATTTGAATAAAGTATAAGAAAAAGGGAATATAAGGAAGTACATTATAATAAGTAATCATCTAATAATAACTTTTAAGGACAAGAATAAAATAAAAATACAAAAATAAGTTGAAAGTGTTACACCACAAAAGATACAAATAGAAGAAACAAGATAAGTTTTTTACCTATCACTTTTGTGGGAGGTGGATACAACAAAAAAAATATATAATTATCATGCATGGCATGCAAAGAAAAAAAACTTCTTAGTCTAGTTTATTGTAAGATAAATTTTTGTACCTAAATACACTTGATGAATAGATTTCACTGTAACTATTTATGTAAGTGTGTTTATATAACGTTGTCTAAATTGCTAAAAGCTAAATGATAGTGAAAGATATATTGATAGATAGTAATGGCAAATTAGTGAAAGTTGAAACCATTGAAACTTTCATGTTATTGTTAAAGGTGGTTATTAATTCGAATTTAGAAGAAACTTATGCTATATTGTCGTTAAGATGGAATTCAGTTTATATTTTTATAGTGAAAAAATTTGATTCTCTTGTTCATTTAAAAATAATAAAGTTAATCTTTTTAAGATTCAAAATTTATTAGTATAAGTCCTTTATTATTTCAAGATAACCTATAATAGTTATTAGTTTAGATATACAATAGAAACTATTCATATTATCGATTTTGAGTAATTCATATTGAATTACACTGTGCAATATATATTACACATCTTCATTAATAAAGAAATTATTTTTTATTTATATGTATATGCAACTTCTTCTTTTTAATTATACTAATAAATAAATATTTATATGAATTAATTAGATAATTTAATTATTTAAACTATTTTCTATTGACGTAATATCGACTAATCATCGATATATATATTTGTGTATGTGTTTATGTGTTGTCACGCCACTGCCAGTAGGGTCCACACTTGACAACCACCATTAACTTTCAAGACACATTATAAAATTTTGAACATATCTTTCATGTCTATAAGGCTTATTAGGCATCTGTACTTTGTAAAATAATATTCATACATTTTAAAATATTGTCTTACATCATTTCACGAAACATATGACATAAGTATATTTCTCTAAGATATTCACAAATCATTTTTCAAATATAATATAAAAGTAATTTACATTTATACTATAATATTTAAAAGAAACATTTTTTTCTATTCATACATGTATATACAAAAGTTTATCAAAATATTCACAGTAGACAAATTAATAAGATATTATGTTGATAGTAAGAATGATACAATATGATCTAAACTTTAAATTAATCACTACTAATAGCAACCTCTTTACCCTAATCTTGATCTTCTAAAGTTAAAAAATGAGGGAGATGAGTATATAAGAGTATATTTCGTGAGTAAATACAAAATATTTATATACGTAAAGTATTTAAAATAAAGCACATTAGAAAATGGCTAAAAATTTTTATGAAATTAATTCACTCAATAAAAATTAAAATAGTATCAAAAATTATTGGGCAAGCCTTCTTTTTGGCATTTACTCTAACTAAAAATAAACTTAAGTCGTCAGTGAATTTTTTATGTAGTAAAAATAATAAAATATTTAATAAAAATTAGTTTTTGCAATAAAATAATTGAATGTATGATTTATTTAAAAAGTTAGGCTTACCACTGACGTTGGCTTAGAATAATATGTAAATTCACAAATGACTATCTTCTATAGTTTTACTTAGTGGGCCACTCTATCATAAATAAAGTCATAATCTCCCTTATATAGGCCTTGCCGATGCACCACTCACCTATACGGCCATTGTCTCGGTACATCTCAGACTACTTAACTCTATAACTATAATTTTAGTCCTCATGCTCATGGCTTTATCAACCTAAATGTTATAAATCAAAATAAATTAATAGTAACTGACTCTTCAGTTATAGTCAACATAAACTTAATCATGTGTGAAACCAGTAAATCTAATATCAAAAATATTTATATAAATATTATCATCAACATTCACATGACAATATCAAGGCAAAAATATCATAATTGGCCTTCGGACTCATAATCAAATCAATACAAATATGATAATTCATCATAAGAAAAATTACAAATATCATAAAGTAATAGAATCACAAAATATATAATTATATACAAATAAATGAGACCTCCTCCTGGTCTTCATCATAATAAAATATCTATCACCTGCAAGTTATTTCAAGTTACATAGATAAAACAATTATATCATTATTGCATAAAATAATTTTAAAGTCTTTATAATGATATGTTAACAAAAGTAAAGAAAATAAAATAATTTCACTCGTATAATAGAAAGAGTATAGACTCCCCTTATCTTTGCACCTCATCTCACCATTTAGTTTTTTTTATGTCTAAAACACACATGATAATAATTTCATAAATTTTATATACTAAATAGAATTTAATATAATCTAAATTCGAATGAATAATTTTGTGAATAGTATCTATTTAGTTAATTCTTATGAAAACTAGAATTTAAGCTATCTAATCTTTATTTCAATATTTTTCAGCTAAACTTTTAAATTTATACTCAATTTGATCAATTAAAGCTTAAATCCTAAAATTCTCTAAATAGATAGCTAATCTCAAATTTTAACTTTAATTAAAGTACAAATCAAGCTCAAAATAGGTTAAAAATCTTACCAATAAGTTATCTTTAACTTGAAGAAGTGGTGTTATTGCTCTAATACAAAAATTCTTAAATTTTCATAAATCTTAACTTCTCTTTTCTATTTAAATCTATAGTTAAATGCAAATATATTACTTGTCACATGTAAAGGGTGTCAAATAGTTTGATTTTATAGAAAGAAATAAGAATTTAATAAGTTGAATAATAAAAAAATTAAAGAAAAATAAAATGGGTAAGTACTGTGTATTAATTCTCTCAAAATTAGAAGTAAATCAACGAGTAAAGAGGAAGAAATAAAATAATTTTGCTGATTTCATTTCATATACATGAGAATAAGTTAAGAAAAGAAGTTTAACCTTGAAAATATGAAGAAAAAAATAGAAGAAAAAGTATTTAAATTGGACAAAATGATCTTTTTGCAAGCTAGTATTTGTTTTCTATGGTTAGAATGTGATTTTTTGTTAAAAGGTATCAATACCTTCATTTAAATATTCGTACCTTTAGTCAGGGTATCAATATCTTTGGTATGGGTATTGATTCCTTTGGTCTGGGTGTTGAATTCTTCTTAAAATGACCATTTTTTTTTTTTATAAAAGTGTTGATACCTTTAGCCCAGGTATCAACACCTTTAGTTTGAGTATCGACATCTTTGATTTGGGTGTTAATACCTTTTTAAAATACTTATTTTTAGTTTGAGTAATAATACCTTCAGAAAAAGTAGTGACACCTTTGGCAAAATTATCAATACTTTTGTTTTTTAAGTGTAAAGATGTTGATACTTTGGCTCTATTATAGTCTCCTTTGTGATATCTTTATTTATTATTAATTTTGACTCTCTTAATAAATGATTTAAGTCTAATGATAAACATAAAAGTTATATATAATTGTCTTCTCTTTTCAACGTTTTAAGAATCACTTAATTTTTTTTTTTTTTATAAAAAGTTATAACCTAAAAATTAAAAATTATTTAGAATCATGCTATTATTAGATATGTCTCAGAAATTCACCATTTTGAATTAGAAAATAACTTAATCAAAGAAAATAATCAACATAAAAGTTGGAGCTAATTGAGTTAAATTTCTAAAATATTAATAATTATCTAAATTAAAATTTTATAAGTTAAGATATAGTTAAAATACTACAAACTATTCAAAAATAGAGTTATACGTAATTTTTGTAAAAAAGTATTGACACCTTTCTCAAAGGTATCAATACCTTTAGACTAGGTATCGACTCATTTTTCTTGGCATCAATACTTAAAAAAATATCATTTAAACTCCTTAAAAATTGTCATTTTAGTCTCTAAAAATATTATTCAAGTCCTCAATCTACTTTTATCATTGATTTCTCTTTCATTCGAATTCTGATTTGCTTATTCTTTTTTTTTATACGATTGTATTTTTATTTTTTTTTAGTAAAAATAAATGATTTGTCAATTTGATTTCTTTGATCAATAGAAATATAATTCGGGACTTAGTGTGCGTAAAAAGGTGCATCATGAAAGACTTTCCTAGACTTAACAAATTTCATTCAAAATATTTTAAAATACCTAATAAATATTAATACAATTTTATTTAACTAACGATATCACTTAAATATAAAATTTTAAAATGATAAAAATGCAATTGACTTAGTAAAGTGATAAAAGTATCATTGAACTTAAATATTGAGTATTACATATATGTATAGATAGAGAGAGAATGAGAGAATCAAAAATTAAGGTTCATGTAATTATAAATCTATCCAAACTAACATAAAATGAAAATATGTTTGAAAAGATTAAAAAAAAAAAAAAAAAAAATTCAAGCAACGAAAATAAGAAGTTTGACGCCTAACATGTAGATGTCCGATGTTGGACATGTGCTATCCATTCTTTCATGCATATCTAGATCCAAACATCTACATATCAGGCGTTGGACATCCTCTGTCCCTGCAGCCTCCTAAATTCTACATGTGTTTGGCCCTGAATCCCTGAGTGCAATCGGCCTTGAATCCCTGCGTGCAGTTGGCACCAAACATCTACATGTTAAGCGCCAGTTGTGCCTTGTCCATAATGCCGTGCATCAAAATTTAAATTTTCATTCACAGAATAAAATCACTAAATATCAGAGTGATTATACACATTTTGTACGAACCATTGATCTTTTGAGTATCACAAATTTATACATTTTTATAGAAATTATCTTAACAGACGTGTATATAATTACAAACAATTATGTATATGTTTTTCAGTGAGGCACCAAGCTTAGCTTATTGTGTGTTGATGATGAAGGTTGATGCTATTCACGTTTATTTCGTAAAATTATATTATGTGCGAATTTTGAAGGTTTATAAAGGGATAGACAGGCCAAAGGAGGCTCGAGTGGGGTCTGCCAATTTGTATAAAATTAAAAAATAAATATATATTATAAAAAATTATAAAATTTTTCCTTGACAAGTCAAGTCAGTGGACTTCTTTATTTCTTTGGCCTTCTGCAAAAGCTTGGCTGCCTAACTTGACAAAATGAGAAGAATTTTTCATTTCTGTCTTCTCAGATTATTGTATAAAGCTTTTCATTTAAAACATTCCAATTCGATTCTTCTGATTTGGGATGAAGCTTTTGTTGCCTTTATACGTCTATAAATTATAAATACAGATACCGTGTTAAGAATGTTGTTCCTTCTGCATGCTTAAGTGAGTCTACAAAGACAAAGATCCATTGATATGATAGGACATAGGCATGGCTAAGGGGCTCATGGCTTCGTTGTTGATCGTCATTATGCTGCTAACGTTTACTTTACTGACGATGGTGAGCGCTCGTGGTGATAAGTTGACCGCTACTCAATGCATGAAGGAGAGCCGGCTCGTCATCAATGCATGGAAACCAATAATATTTGGGCAGCCTCGTCCCCTGCTTGTTGTGCACGTCTTAGGGTTAATCACTTTGAGTGCGCTTGTCCAGCTATTACGCCTAAGTTGGCTGCTCTTGTCGATGTTAATCGAGCCATAAATATATTCAAAGGTTGTGGGCGAAGGGTACCCCGAAACTTCAAATGCGGCGGTTAGATCTCTTTCTCAGTTTTTCTTTTTCTTGCTTTCTGTGAAAAAGAAAAATTATTCATGGATTATTAAAATTAAACTCAAATATATATTTTTATGCATGATTGTTTTCTTGCTGCAGGTTTATATTTTCCATGAAGACTGTCTTGCAAGAAGACGGGATACGACCTATGTTTTACTATTTTCTCGCATGCATATTGCGCATATATACGGAATGTATTGAGTTATAGAGAGAGACCCAGAAAGAGTAGAAGAGAATTTCAATAAGATGTTGAATGTTGATATCAATTAGCAATTAATTTCTACTCCTATTATATTTGATTTCAACAGATATATCGATGGTTGCAATCGATTTGATTCGCTGATATATTTGAAAGCTTAACCTCACTCTCCAATTAATTTGCTTTCTGTGTGTCTTGACTTGGTCTCTTCGAAAAGTGTTTTGATGCTGCTTGTGGTAAAATTAATTTTGGTAGCCTAGAGACCTCAATTGGACTCTCGTTTTGTCGTCTCTACAACGTATTATAGCGTCGCTTAATGAAGTTAGGAACAAATGTTTAACGAACAATGGTCATGGGTTACAACTGTCATTTACTAATTGACTGCCCACCTTAGTGAAAATAGTAAGAATTATAGGAGGCCCTCCTTTCCAGTATAGGCCAATTTCCAGTTTACTACTAGAAACCGAAAAAAGAAAAGGTAAAAGTATTTAAGATTATTACATGTCTTATTTTTTTTCCCCATATATTCTGTAAAAAGGTTGAATTTATTGTAATATGTTTGTATAAAAATTTATTTATCTACTCAGTGCTGAAATTCGTTATTTATTTTACATGCTTATCTTGCACAGGTCAACTTTAGTAGCCGAAGATACATAAATAATTTTTTTTTGGGTAATTAGCTTTCAATTTTGGAACCTAAACTCTGCAATATAGATTAGCCCTTGAAAACAAATTAATTTCCTTTGGAAAATTAGTTTCTAAGATTACTCCTAGCCATTACCTAGTCCGACAAGCTCTGGCCTTCATATTTTGTGGTTCGGCCCAACTTGAGCTCATCGGTTCCCTTTGAATTCGAAGACATATATATATACACAAGTAACGCATTGACTAGAGAACTCAGATAAAAGATAAAAAAATAAAAATATTATAAATGAATGAAAAATTTAGCTATTTTTTTTTTTAATTTAGGTATATTTGGTATTGGTTACTTTAACTTGATTTTAAAAATAAATATTATAAATGAATGAAAAATTTAGCTATTTTTTTTTGAATTTAGGTATATTTGGTATTGGTGACTTTCACTTGATTTTAAAAATAAAGTTAAAAATATTTAATAAAATCTTCACCACTATAGAACTTCACCTATTTTTTCATTAATATTTAATATTTAATTTTCTATCCAGGAATAAACATAAATTCTAAGTCACTAAAAGAAAGTTACAATATATCAATTCCTTTTAAAGACAAAGTTTATATAATACATTAATTAGCAACCTCAAATAAAAAAAAAAAAGGAAGGTACAAATGAATGAAAAATTTAGTTATATTTAGTATTGTTGACTTTTCCTTAATTTAAAAACAAAAAAGAAGTAAGGCTAAAAAAATATTTAATAAAACTTTCAATATTTATAATATCTGCTCCCTTTTTATTAATATTTAATATTTAATTTTTTATCTAACAACAAAATTAACTTCTAAGTCACAACATTCCAATTTTAAACATGCTCTTATTCATAAAATTCTTATAATAGTTTATACACACACTTATTTTGGACCCACTAGTTGTTTTCAAAATTCACATTAAAATATTTATTATCTAATGATTTAGTAAAGGGGTATGTTATGACTAGATGCTTTTGACAGTCTCTTTTAATCAATTAGCTTGTCTTAAGAGTACGTATCTTTTCTTTCTGATCTGCTAGAAAGCATTTCCAATATTCAGTCTCTTTCTTAAGTTCATTTTCATATAGCTGCAGCTGTGTTTCAATGACAGCTGCGAAAATGTTTCACTAAGAGTAGTTCTTAATAAGAATTAAATTATTAGATCCTAAATTATTTGACATTTAAAATTAAACCCACAATGCTCATGGATGTGTGAGGTTGAGATAAGGCAACTGTTGCAAGTCTGCAAACAATGTTGTCGATTGCCGTAGTCCACAAAAGGGGCTATGATCTCTAATCCGTCAAATTAAGCTACCTATGAGGTAGTGGGTTGGCCGCTTAGAGAAAGAATTGGTTAGAAGGATATAATTTCATTGACTCTTCCAGGATTGATTGTTGACATGAGTGGTTAGGATTTAATCAAAATCAATGGTCATATCAATCAACTCGCCTTAAAAGAGAGCATTATACCAATATCACCTTAAAGTTCACTCTATTTCCCATCTAACGTACCAAAACTTATTAAATTTCAAACATAATGTGCTAATTTAAATCATCACAGGGCTGAAGATTTTACAAAAGATGAAAATTTTCTGCCTTCTGCTACAGCTAAAGACATTAATAAAATTGATATTATAATTTGGAAGGATTTGGATCTCTTCTAGTTTTATTTTTTTGTGTTTAGGGAGACGAGGACACAGCGACGGGAGGAGATTTTAACCTTTCATCACTTACATGTTTTTATAATCTCTCTTAAACGAAGAGTTGGATTTAAATAAAATGAAAAAAACAAGGAGAGAATAGGTAAAAGAAATTCATTTTACAAGATTAAAAAAAATAAAAGTTGAACATACAAACTTTCTTTTAATTGCACTACCTGTCTCTAGTTTTTCTCTATCTCGATTGTGCACCCTAAAATCTATTAATGACATAACACAAAAATAATGCGGAAATGAAATTTATTTATTTTTTTCTATCAAAATAATTTTTATTAAAACCATTTTATCCTCTAAGAGTCTCACTTTTTATTTCTGTATTTTACTTTTTCAAATTATTAATATAGCCTATCAAAAGCCAGATTTTAAATAACAACTACTAAAATACAGTTTGAGAAATTTATGCTTAAATTAAAGGTGAAATTTGATCTAAATAATCAAAAAAATAATACCCATATAAAGAGTGAAAAAAAAGGTCATTTTGTGATAAAGCAGAAATAATATAGCCTCTCGAAAGAATATTTCAAGAAGTGGGGGAGTCTGGCTCTTGCCGAGACACTAAAAGTGTCTCCTTGAGATGACTTGAAATGGGAAGGACGGAAAAGATGATGCCCCGAAAGCTTAAAAAGTCGTAAGGAAACAAAAAAGCATATTTTCTAGGAAACAAAATAGCATTCTTGCCGACCAGCTAACGAGTAAAAGTGCGCTCCAATTCTAGGTCTCTTACCCACAAGATATGCGTTAGGTTTGTTAGCATCTCTACACGATTTAGAACTACTGTGAGAGAGAAAAATAAAGAAAAAAAATAGGAAACCCAATGGCAAAATCATCGACTTTCTTGGTGCTCCTAGTTCTGGCTTTTGTTGGGTTGCTGGAGTTGAAGATGGCTCTTGCAATTCTCAGTCCTGCACAGTGTAAGGAAGGGAGAAGGATTGGTCTGAACGAGTGCAAGCCAGTGCTGTATGGAAAGCTCCCGACGCCTTCCTGCTGTGCACTTGTAAGGGCTAGCCCTTCCGAGTGTATCTGCCCTATCGTTACGCCCAGGTTGGCAGCTCTTATTGACCTCAATCGTGCTATTCGACTCATTGAAGGTTGCGGGAGGAGAGTCCCTCGGCACTACAAGTGTGGAAGTAAGTTCTTTCCCTCTTTCCCAGCTCCTAAGCTCACATACATTCAGAAAGACAGACCTAATTTGCATTTTTGCTCTTGCTATCTTTTACTCGTTTCGTCCATTAATTTGTGCCATCAATTCTTCTTTTGATTTTTCCTTTTCTAGGTATCACAACACCATGAAAGTCGAATAAACTGTATTGGGGCGTTCGATCTCCCATGTAAGCTATAGTTTATGCTAAACAGTGCTACTTTCTTGATCAAAACAGCTTCTTGGATTTGTCTGGTGTGTAAACCTAAATATTCTACGAATATGATAGACTTTGAATAAATTGGTTTTCTTGTTGAAATACATGGATCTGTTGAATTACCATTCACACCCCTGGTCAACATTGCTATCATAATTAGAAGAATAATAATTGTTAGGGTAAAAATTGATGTCACTGTTTTAGTCGATTCTCATTGATCTTCACATTGGCTCTCCGATATTAGGAATGGAAAGTTAACTTATCACCCAAATGTGAATCCCGTGAGCACCCTGAAAACCCCAACTCCAGGGTCACCACTAGAAGTCTAAAAGGCAGCGCAAGAGCCGAGTCCTATGGATGACTCAAGATTTTTGACTCCAATGAAGTTCGCCCACATCTTCATTAGAGTAAAGGCCAAGTTGGAAAAGAATGACATTGACCCACGTAAACTACAATCTTAAAAGCGAAGTCACCACTAGAGGTTATGCATAAATATCGAGGTTACAGTAAATTATTATATCATATTTAAAATTTTGTATTTCTCAAGTCAAAATCTAAGTAATCCTTATATTTATTTAAATATATAAGCAATGATTATGTAGACTTAGAATGGAATCCTTCCAACAAATATGAATTCTCTATTTTTTTAGGATCAAATGTACAAAAGCTTAAAAAGACGCATTATTAATTATTATTAATACCATCACTTTACTATAAAAAAAGGGTTAGCAAAAAATGTAAAAAAGACCTTTAGTCCTCATGCCACTATTTTCTCAAATATCTCTTTTTAATCAAATTTTCATCATCTTTTTCTTTTGAATCTCAAACTTAACTTAAATATCGAATTTTAGAAGTCGAAAAGTTGACATTACTCATAACTTTTTCTTTGTACTTTTAGGTTATTAAAAGACAATCATCACGGTAATTTTACTGACTCAAAGTAAATGTCACCTAATTTGTCAATGGTTGAAAAAGTAGATTATATTTGATATTTGAAATTTTTTCCTAGAAAAATTTCAAGTATCAATTACTGTTGTTTGTAAAAATTTTGAATAAGAAGCTCTTTATTAGCTAATTGTAAAATCCTATATAAAAAAGAGAAAAAAATATCTTATTAGGCATAAACGACAAATAATAATTGAAATGCTGTCCTCAAAGACCTCCGATGAAAAGGGCAGGGAACCCAATCATCGTCGCAAATTCGGATCAAGACACTAAGTCATCCAACAAAAGTGATTTGTAAATCCATACAGTTGCCTTCAAATGAGTAAGGCGATAGTAAGAATCGACAAATGAGGATTTCTTCAACTAGTTGGGAAATTAAGGGAGTACTAGAGCAAGGACATAAAGGAGGACTAGCAAAGACAAATCTTAGAGTAAAGAATTAAAAAGTTGGAGAGGGAGTCGACGAAGTTGTAAAGGCTAT
>JAWDEX010176250.1:0-12083 GCA_035221805.1 Trichilia hirta | reverse complement strand
TATATGGTGAAGCAAGTCAACTATAAGTTGATTTCAGCCATCATCAGACAAATGTAAGGCCAAGGAACTAGATACACAGTAACATAACCAAACAGGCTATGCATTGAACTATATATATGTATATATACATGCTTCCCAATAACCATGATACAAATCCGACAAGTCTATAATAATAGACTGTCAAAATACTCATATTCGTAAATCCATCAGAAAATCATTTTCCAAGGGGAAAATTTGTAATAGCAGGAGCCAAATAATACCTCTTCACGTGTGACCATCTTACGGTACCTCACGTCCTCCATTACTTTTTTCATATAATTCAAAACCTTCTTAAAACCACTAAGCTGCAAACTCTCACACAAAAAATGTACAGATCATTTAAACAATAAAGAAAAGAGATAAAATCAACAATAATATAAAAAAGTTGCATGTAAAATCAGCTTCCCAAAATTACTTGGAGATTACTTTAAGATATAGCTACAAATTAACAACATACATGCTTGATAAACATCCGTATGCAAACTCAAGAATTAAAAACATACATTTTGTAATTCAATAAATGATTTCCACTGACAATGCAAATGTGAATGGCCTTTCCATTTTATCAGAAATTCCATCTCATTCCAATCTGGCTCAGAATCAAATAAGCAACTTAGCAGGACAGGCTCTGCTGGTCTATTGTTGCTTAGAGCGTCTTCAGCCATGCCCTTTGGTTGATGCCAAAGCACCTTTTCAATGGAGTCACAATCCTCCTCTTCAATCTCATCCTACACACTTAATTGAAGGGGGGAAAATAAGAGTCAAAACACCTGACTACAATCCAAGAGCAAAATAGAACTTCATTATATGACGGGTAGGGAACAAAGAACCACATTGTCAGCAACAAAATTAGAAGAAACTCCATGCACACATGTATACACTCCCACCAAGGGACTGAACTTGTATTTATTTGCAAAGAAAGGATATATATTAAAAAAATATAGACTCCACAAAAAAAGAATTTTAAGCAATTATATTAGGGCTAGGTTTCTACTTAAAATTACCTTCAGCCAAAACAAATTGCCATCCAGCATGTCATATGCACTCGCAAACACAAAAGTAACCTTATTAATCAAATAAATTTATATAAATGAAAGATCATGGCTATTGTTAGGGTTCAAAGTCACAAGCATAAAAATCAGTTTATGGACTTTCTATCCTATATATTTCAAGTGATACTTGCTTTCTAAAGGTCATACACTTTCTTACATAAAGAATCCAGCAGTATAAGTAATAACAACAACTATGGGGTTTCCATAATCAGCCTACCATATAATTCTTTCTGAATTCCATCACAAAGTAAAAACTTACAAGGTTAAGCCAAAGGTCCGTGTAAAGAAAAAACACCAAATTGAGAATCAAAGTATCAACCAAGAGAATCCTAAATGTAAATAGTAACGCAAGTTAGCATAAATACATAAATTTAGTATTAAAATTAATAAAGGTACCTTTTGGGGCTTCTTTTTCTTGCCTTCATCAACTTCTTCACTTTCATCACTTTCAACATATGATACCTTCCGAACTGACCTACTTGAAGTGCGAACCTCACTGTTTTGTCCTGTAATGTTTGTGGACATAGTGGATCGAGCATTGCCTTTACGAAGTTGTGCCCTTCTCTTGGTAGTGCTCTTGAAATCCTCATCACTCTCACCATCAGAGTCCTCTGCAGAGTACTCATCTTCTTCAAATGAAGCTTTCCCTCTTTTTTGCCGACTGAAGGAATACAATGATTTGCGTTCTCTAGCAGGCTTTACATTACGACCAGCTTTAAACCCTCGTTGCCTACCCTTAGGTTTCTTCACAGAATAAGAATCATCTTCATCTGAGAATTCTAGATCATCATCAATGTTATCATCTTCATCAGAATCCTCAGCATCCCAGCCTTTATCCTGGTATTATAGGAAAAAGCACTTTAATAGTGTAAATATGGATCAGATTGCTAAAAGGCAGCATGTTAACCACCCCAAAACCAGGTTATGCCTGCATAATATATTTCCACCACAGGGATCTCCAAAAGACATGGAATAAGTTAAGCAAAAAAATAGAAAAACAAACACATTAACAGTTGATATATAAATTCACAGTGATCATGTCATCGAGTTTGCACTGGGCTTACAGTACCACCACCAAAACCAGCACATCATACAAGAACAAAGTCGTGTACAATCCAAATCCTCAAAACCAGTTAAATCGATCTTCTGCATGTACTAATACCACAAGTAAAATAACAAACACCTTGCACAAGGTTTTCAGATTTCAGAAATTATAATTAAAACAATTGAGGAAAGAAGAAAGAAGAGAAAACAAAGCAGTTGTGTTAAGTGCTATTTATATCAGCATCTAATCTTTTAAGACTTCTAAAAAGTGAAATGATTCTGCAAAAGCTTCATTTAATTTTTTTGTTCTCTTGATAGAAGATTTTTTTCATTGACTGTAATACAACAGAATATTGAAAAATACCCCTTCATACTCAAAACCTTGTTAACCTTGACATCTCCCTCCGTCAAATAAGAATCAGTTCCTAGCTACCTTAAAACCCCAAATAGCATGTCTTATTCCATCTTTAGCACTGAATCAAACCTCCAAAACAAGCCCTATAATGGTCCCTCACCAGAATATAGTGAAAGACTCCTCTCAATGATTTATCACATTTTTGCATCAAACTGCACAACAGTCCATGGACATTCACAATAAAAGCCCTAAACTCTTTTCCTTATCATCCTGCAACCAGTCTCAGGATCTCCAAAAACACCATTTATCACCTTCCTCACGGTAACTGTTTAGTCTTGTACATTTTATAATGCTTCTGAACTTCCAGAACCAATTTTATTTGATAAATTATAGTTTGAATACCAATTTGATCTAAAATTTAAGAATGAAATACTAAACCAACCAGCATTTGAAAACTTGTTTTCCCACCCACTAAGTATGATAGGCATCATAAAATTATATTCCCTTTTCAAAGTAGATGAAATACACATCAGAACCCATAAGAATAATTATCCAAAAGATACTTCTATATACAATTCATTAACCACATAATATCATACAGCTCTTTTTTTCATGTTTTTTGAATGGAAACAACAAAAATTTTGTTGGGTACAGGAGTAACAGCTGCAAGCCTGATGTCCATATAGGCATCAAAAACAGCACTACTGTGAGCTATAAAAAACCACCACTTATATCAATTCTCAAACTGTATAACAATGCAGGAAAAAATGCCAAAACAAGAGCTGCTCCCACAAAGACAAATAAAGCTAAATCCCACTCTCACAGTGCATAAGTAATGAAAAGCAGAAAATTATAATCATAAAATGTGAAATGTAAGGCAGAAGAGATTGCAGTGAAACATCCAAGCATAGTTAATCAATTGGCTTCAAGGTAAATTCACATAATACAACGCAGCAACTACTCTAAGCAAATATAGTAACCTTGTTGCCTGTGCAACCGCTAGTAACGCCAAAATCAGGCTCAAAGTCTGCATCATCGGGGTCATCTGGAAATAAGATAACCAAATTTCAGTCCCATCTAGCCACAATAAGGAGTTAAGAACTATTGCATTTATTCTTTATGTTGTCTCCATTATTGCAGCACAAGGAGTATTAAATCCACAACCAATATGGAAAAACTGACCTTCTTCCTCATCCTCATCTTCGTAATCAGCATCATCATTATTGTCATTGTCATCACATTCTCGAACCTTTAAAGATCTTGATCTCCTTGACACAATTTTATTAACAGCAACTGGCTTTGACTGGGGCCTAGAGTTCAACCCAACAGACTTGCTATACCCTCTATACTGTATTGAGTCACTTTGCTCTTCCCCATCTTGCTCGTAGTACTCATCAGACAACATCTCATCAGCAGGGACATCAGAGTGGCCTCTTGGAGCCTTGCCAACAGCTTTTTGCCCCTCATCTTCTGACTCTAATCTATCATCCGTCTGATCCAATGAATTATAATCAGACTCACCCACATATTTATATTCAGACTTTGAATCATTCCCAAAATCAGACCCGCCATTGTTGGGGCCCATTGGCTGGCAGTCCTTCCAAAAAGTAGAACCCCATTTCCCAGACAGAGCTGTTCTCCTGCCAAAGGGCTGCAAATTTAAATCTCTAACACTCCTGTTGTCATCAGCGATTGACTCATTTTGCAGCCTATTAGCCTCATCTAGTTCTGCATCACTTTGATACTGTACACCCATGTTAATATCAAATTCTCGTTCAGAATAAGTTCCATCCACATCCTCATTCCCTACAGAATTGATTCTACTAACACTTTGTCCTTGGCCTTTGTCTTCCAAGTTGCTCTGTGAAACTGCTCCATTCATAAAGTTCCTAAAAAAAGCCATCCTCTCACGTGGAATTTCTAATGGTTTACTAAACACACCTAATTATCAGAAAGCTCTGTTAGGACCTCTTTAAACACCTGAACAAAAAACAATTGATAACATCAATATATTATTTTTAGCTAAAATATAAAGCAAAATTTATGCTTGCAAAGTGACTTTCGAAATCAACCATCAAGAACAAATAAATAAAACCCATTTTCATCAATAATACCAATACATGGAAAGGACAAATGGCCCCAGACTTCATACTTCGTTGGCCTAAAAAATGAAAAAACAAACCTCAACTAAGAAATAGTATTATCCCATTAAAAGAAAATTTCAGTTACTTATCAAGTATTAACCCTTTTTTACTTCTCATTTTTTGCTTAGCAAGTATATGCATTCGTTTACTCAAAGAAGAAGTATATGCGTTCGTTAAGAGAAATGTAAGTGCCAGATAATTCTGTTCGTTTGAAGAGAAAAAGCCACGTGAGAAATTCAAATTTGACACAACAACATCAAAATCAGCATAAAGTTAACAAGAAATAAGTAGCAGAAAGTCTTCAATGAAGCTTGAAATCAAAAAAAAACACGCCAACAAACTAGACTCGCACACACTCAAAACCATTCCCAAGCATATCTATCCCCGATTGAGCTAATCACATCTTAACAACAAAAAAAAGCTCCACAAAACACAAATGAATAATGTTACCGGATCAGACAGACTAAACAACAGATCCATAACGTGAAACTCAAAATCAAACAAAATCCAACTCTAAAACCATTGAGAACTCCAATTTAACTAACTTATAGAACAAAAGAAACCATAAAAGACAATCGGATACTCTAAATTACTAATTTCCGTCATGGCAATGGGAAAATCGACGTGAACGAAGGAGCAGAAGATTCGAGCACGCGACTAACCTCTAAAGTACAAACAAAGAGAAATAGTTTGACTAATCAGGTTAAGGTTTTATATTCGAATGGAAGAGTGCGCAGGTTATAATCGCGCGCACCTTCTAAATCGCCGGAAACTATTACCGGCCGGAAAAAATATAAAAGGAAACAACGACGTCGTTTCCTTTGTTTCGGTTTCGAATTTTTTGTATCCGGTTCGGGTTTAGGACTCAGCGGCGGTATTTAAACCACAACGTGTAGTGAAGCCAACACGGTCCGATTCGCAGAGGAAGACGACGAGGCGTAGATTTTGTATTAATCGTCGATCCGAGAAGAGAGAGAGACAGACAGACGGAGGAAGGAAGATGTTAAGTTTACCAAAGGTTAAATTAAGATGCGAGACGAGGGGTTTATTTTTTTTTTTTTTTTTTTTTTCTTCTTTGGAGAAACGTGTTCATAGAAACAATCTTCCGCCAAATGCTTCTTTTATTTTACATTTTTTTTTTATTGGATGATAACATCTGGGACAATGACTTTGTCTATTTGATTAAATAGGTCCTAAATATCTATTCAAATGATTCGAATACCTCGGATTTGTGGGATTATTTGATGCAAACTGATTAACTGTCTTTATTTTTATAAAAGTGAAACTACCAGAGACTTTAAAGTTAATATCCCTTATTTTATTTTTTTCTCTCTCCGAATTTAATTTACTGCGAGTTTGAAGCGAAATGTAAGTGTAACGGAAGATATCCGCGTGGCAACGAAGAAGTGGGAATTGAGATTGATCGGACGGTGTAGAAGGAGGCGAGGTTTTTGTAGTGTTGCACGCCGTCTCGAGGATTTAATAGGTGAAGGCTATTTAAACCTCTAACTGCGTTTGGTTTCGGTACGCGCGTGTGCTACGGAATGACGCGTTTTCGTTTCCATGATACAAGTAGCGCTCATCGTTGGCCTCAGAACGAAGACGATTTGGTGGCAGCAAAAAGATGACAATTGGCCGGCCCTAAAAAGAGAGCCGCGTTGTGAATAAAAGAGGTTCCATTTTTGGTTAAGGAGAAATTTGTACCATCATCGTGGCGGCGACTCAATTATCCATAAATGATATATATATTTTTTTAGACGATAGTATTTGTGATTTTAAAATTTTAAGAAAAATATAAAATGTTGGGTAAAATGTTTTTTCATTGAAAATTTTGTGTAAAATATTCTTTATGATTAAAATTTTGATTTGTTGTCTATTTATTCAAATGAAGAAAAGGGTTCTTTTAAATATCTTATAAAAAGTACAACTTAAAAATATATAAAAGGTTTAACATAGCATAAGTTTATTTGACTAAAATTGATTAATTTAGAATTAAACGGTTTGTTTGTGTTTTATTCCTAATATATAAATATAAAGCTCTATACAGGAGTTTTAGTTTTTGGACCTAATGTTTAAAATTAATTTATTATTAAATATAAAGGAGTTTTTGTTTTTTGATCTAATGTGTGAATTTAATTTATTGTTATATATTTACATAAATTGATATTTATCTTTTATAACTTAAATTTGATGATAAGATATTAATTATATATATTATAAAGAAACTTGACATATTAGTAAATAAAAGAAATTTATGAATATTATAAATTTGATAATTTTTTGTACAGTTAATAATATAAATAAATTAAGTAAATACAAGTATTTTTTAGAAGATTTTAATAAAATTTTTCATATGTTTTTACTTTAACAAAAAAATAAAAGTAAAAATATGATTTTTTTTTCATTTAATAAAAGGTGTCTTAAAATTTCAAAGAGTTATAAACTCAAACATTTTTAATGGGTGTTTGGGAGTATATTTCCCTGAAAAACAATAATTTATTTCATAATCTAAAGTTTAATTTATATTTGGTATATTATTTAAAATTAATTATTATATAATTTAACTCTCAAACATTAAATTTTGTATTAATTTTGAGAAGCAATTCAAAGCAATTTTTTCTAAATAGATTATTTTACAATCAAATTTTATAATGTATGAAATCAAAAACGCCATTGTTAGTAATTGTAATTTTTTTGAAAAAGGCCATATGTTTGAATGAAAAATATAGAAACTAAATAAAAACAGTTCTTTACTGTTTAGCAACTGTTTTATTGCCAATCACAGCCATGACTATTATCTTCCTTATAAGCCATTCGTTAGTTAATACAATTAAAAAAATATACATAATTTTTTTTATTATTTAGTGTTATCGGGTAATGATGAACAGAGACATATTTAGAATTTTATTTTGAGTTGGGCTAAATTTTTAATGATTTCAGTTAATAAATTTAAGAGTTTTTAACTGTGAATTTTGATAATTTACAATAAATAATCAAAATAATTTTACGTATTTGTTTTAATTTTGAGTATTTTAAATTAACACGATAAAGAAGCTGGTCCGTAGTCAAATGTAGCACTAGTCCAAAATATCATTGACTATTATTGAGAGTTTAGGCAATAACTCGGATGTATATATAACGAAATTATATTATACCAAAATCTGAACAGGCCAAATTGGCAGGCCACAGGCCCATTTTAACTCTTCATTTATTTATGGGATAATGATACCTGAATGTATTTATCATAAAACTCTATGCATCTCTACTGATCTACATAGACTGATAAATGGAGTTCGTTGTTTTAGTTTCTTTATTCGTAACCAATGTATGTAAAAGTTTAGATGAATGAATATGTTAAAACATGCTTTACATTTATATAGTTGTAAAGATTAATATTATTTTATTTATTTAAGTTATAAGCTAAAATAAGAGACAAAATAAGGATCTTTTGTTATTTTTTATAATAAATTATATTATAAAAAAATATAATTAAAAATAGATTTTGATTGCATATTTTATCTGCAAATAGATATGTCCAAGAAATTGGGGTTATTTTAGCTACGAGCAACAACGAAATTTAAAAGGTTGACTATTATTAAAATATTGCCCTTAAATGTGGTTAACCTTTTTCGGTTCTTTAGGGGTTGCTTGCCTTGCTCAATGGCGCGTTCGATCCGGTGGCTATTTTTTGTTTTCAAAATTTGAAAATAATGTAATTTTTATTCGATATTATTTTATAAAAATATATTATATATATTTTTATAAAATACTTTTTTATTGTTTATAAAGAAAATATTAAAAACAAATTTTTATATTTTATAAAATAACTCAGACGTCGGACATTTATGATAACAACAAACTATGCTTTTATTAAAAATAATTATATTAATAATATTCTAATTAAAAAATAATAAATTTTATTTTAATAATTATTGCACTCCAAATTTACGAAATTATAATTCGTGCTTATTTCCATAAAATAAAATCAAAATTTAATATTTCTATAAATTTAAATGCTCACACATAAATGTAAAAAATAATAGAAATATAAATTCTTGTTATCCCAAACTTTAATAATATTTTATTATAAAAATTATCTTTAACTTTCCTCACTCTTGCAAAATTTTTAATTAATTAGACATGCACTTAAAAAAATAATTGACAAATGATGCATTATCGAATTAATAAGTAAATTGCACAAGCTTTTTTTGTTAATGCGGTTAAAAATTTATCTTTTTGTAACACATAAATAATTCAACCAAAACTTGTAATACATTAACTGAATCAAACATTTAAAAATAATATATCTAATATGACAGCAAAGCACTCTATAAAATTTTTAATAAAATACAATTTTTTACCAATATGGCTCAGTCATTCATCTATTTTAATAACTTGATCATAAATAATATCATTTGTCCGTCTTAATACCCCTATCATGGCAAATTTGATCAATAATATTACTTATCTTTTCCGGTGATTGGACCTTAGTATATCATATTATGTCTTAGTTGTGCAACATATTTGAACAATAATTTTATTAACGAAAGTCACTTGTTTATTTCAATGACTTGACTATAACATAGTATATTGAATAACTACTCAAAATCATTTTTCTTTTCGTTTGCTCTTAAATTTTATATTTGTAATAATTTTTATATCGACATACATTTAAAATAGAAATATTTATTAAAATGTTGTTTTTTTATAACAACTTGTATATAACACTTCATATTGTGTGTGACATTTTGTTTCTAGAATAGATTGTTCGTAATTCGTCATCCCCCATAAAAGTGCCAACATACAATCTTAAAAGGTGATTCCTACACACTATGCATTTATAACAATAATTCACGTATATTTTGCAAAGTAAAAGTTGTATAAAATAATTTCAATCATTTCGAACAAAATCTTGCACAATTTATTTATATAGCAAATTAATTATTTAAAATATAATAAATTTTTTTTTTTTTTTAAAATTATGTATACTTATCTCGAATTGTAACGTCTAATTAATTTAATTTATTGTATACAATATTTCGTCCTATAATTAAAATAAATAAATTTATATTTTTTCCTAATAATTTTTTAACATAATATATCACCAATCTACTATATATATCAAATCAATAAAAAAATTACTAACATTTTACTGCAGAGCTTACTATTTCTCTTATATATTTCCTTCCCTTCGCCTCTTTTCTTCCTTTTTCCCTTCCCTTTTTCTTTTCTTCTTATCTCTCTCTCTCTCTCTCTCTCTCTCTCTCTCTCTCTTTTTAAGTTTCTTCTTCCTCTTTTTTTTTTGGCAAAGCCTGAAATTTTTAGAAAGAAAAACTCAAAACATTATACAAATTCCTATAACTTGCTGTTGTTAATGAGTGTGGTGATGTAAAATCATTTTAAAGATTGATTACTTAAAAACACAAAGAAAAAATTATAAAATAATGCTAATTATTTGATATTAAAACTTTAATTTTTAAATTAGATTTAAAATTACGAGAAGGCATAAAAGAAATTGAAAAATAAAATTTAAGAAATACTTAAATATGGTAAGTGTATTTTTCTTTTATTTTTAATATTTTTTTATTAAAAAAGAGCTTATATTTATGAGAGTTAATAAAATATTTTCTTAATCTTTCGTATATAAGAGTAATTAAAAAAAAATCAGTATTTTTTTTTAATAACGAAAAAACTCTCGTACTTAATCATTATTAAGGTGATTAGCTATATAAGAGATTAGACACCTATCTTTTTAATAATTGTATCTGTAAATTACACGTTATTTGTTCAAAGTAAAATATTATATACAAAAATTACATTACAGTAATATTAAATACAGTACAAAATTTTGATCTGATCTTTTTAACATTTGAGCAGAGAAAATAATTAGAGTGATAATTGAACTTGAAACTAAGAAATTCACAGGTGTAATCCTAACTACCAGGCCAACTCTTGGGGTTTAAAAAAAAATTGATATTTATTAAAGTAAATTTTATATTGGTCGAATAATAAGTTGTTGGATAATTGTTTTTTATAAGTTTATGTTAATGTAACGATTATTTAAATTATGATTTATATAATACGAATGTTTAAATGATTTGCCGTGATCTCAACAGTTTGATTCTCAACCACTGCTACACAATGAAAGTCACAACATCAGCATGAGGTTGTCAAATATGACCTAAACAGTAACGTCAGCTTTTACCCAGACATTCTTTTTTCTACTCCTTTTTTTCTTCCTTTCTTCTCCTTCTCTTTTCCGTTTTTTTCTCCTCCCTTTTTTTCCTTCTTGTCATTTCTCCTTTTTTCCCCTTCTCTCCCTTCCCCCTTTCCCTCTCGGATCCTTTTTTCTCCTTCTCGATTTTTCTTTTCCTTCTCTCGTTTCCATTTTTTTTTTTTTGTTCAAATTGTAAAATAAAGCAACGGGAAACCGACTGTACTCCCAAGTATCAAGTCTCAGCCATTAATTTCCCTTCCTCTCTCATTGTACTGTCCAAAAATTGTTCTTTATAATTATCTAATTGTATAGTTTTAATTAAGTTCTTACTTTTTCAATATTTTTAAATTATACCCTTTTATAATAAAATTATAGCAAAATAATCCTCTTTCTTATAATATTACAATAATTTTTTAAAATACATAATTATTTTATTTTTTTATTAGTATTTTTTATGAAACTTATTTTTATTTTTATTTTTATTTTCTATCAAATAACTCTTCTATCATTTTATTCTTTTGAAAATATATAACACACAAATTATTTTTTTTTTAATTTTAAAATGTATAAATAAAAAATATTATGGAACATATTTTTAAATGCTGAAAACATAACCTCCAAAATATTATTTTTATTTTTATTTTCATTTTCGTTCTGAAAAAATAAATACAACGCCAAAGGCAACACCAAATGGTCCTAAACTTTACCCAGAACATGATGAAAGGGACAGCGAGAGTCTCGCCTCCTGGCAGGGCAACCGAACGAACGAAGAGCGAAGTGAAAAGAACGAACTTCACAGAGATAGAAGCACCATTCTCGTTGTGAAATCTACTGAAATCCCTTCTTCCTCTTCTTTCATTCAATGTTAAGCTTTTGTTTAACACTCAAATCTCATCCATTATCAACCTCTTCATTAACTAGCTGTAACACTTGTGGTACTAGTAGCAGTATTAACTGGAGGAAGAGGAGGCGGAGGAAAAAACCTCATATACTGCAAATCACTGCAGTTTCCTACCAGAAATTCATCGACTTTGCTTTAAATGAAACCCAGAGTCGTACCTTTTTGCTTCCTTCACTTCTTCAGGTATGAGTCTTCACTTTCGTATGATACATTAAATGAGCTAATTTTGAACCGTAATGGGTTGTTTTGATTTGTTCTGTTTTTAATTTATGAAATTACTTGAATACCTGTTGGCTCTAAGTATTAAGAACAGAGGAGTAACTAGAGCAAT
>JAWDEX010176239.1:1733-14925 GCA_035221805.1 Trichilia hirta | reverse complement strand
AAGTTCAGTCAAAACTTACCTAAATCCATTTCTTCTTTTTAAAAACCTTTTTCGAAAAAAAAATTCAATCCAAGTTTAGTCAAAATCTTACCAAAATAACTCCTCTTTTTCAGAAATCCTTTTTTTTAAAAAAATATTCAATCTAAATTTAGTCAAACTTTTACCACAATCCATCTTTTTCTCTTTAACAACCTTTTCACCAAAAATTTGTGATCTAATCATACGTAATTATAGGAGACAATTAATTAAAAACAAATCAAACATTTTAAAATAAACTTTCAAACACTGTCAGAGAATCAAAATTAAGCAATGCACAGTAATTAACATTTTTGCACATTGTGATATCTATGATCTTGCTTGAGATCTTGTCAAATGCAAAGATATGAAAAGAACTACCATAGATCCTCTATTTAACATGTTTAAAGAGACTCCATAGTTAAAACGTTCTCTTTCTATGGTTAAAATGAAAAAGATGTTTGAAAAAATTCAGTCTAAAATTTTTGAGGCTTTATAATTCCTTTTTTATTAATTTCAGGGAGAAAAAAATCTGATATTTATGGTCTACAAAAATGAAAGAATCTTTCTCAATGCATGGCTTTTACAAGGATCAATGACCACTATCTGACCAATATTTTCTCTAATATTAATGCAAAGCTTGGTGGATTAAATTTATTGTTAAAGATTTCTAAAGTTTATCTTTGGCATGAATGTTCTCTATGGATCTCTTAGGTATTTAAATGTACATAGGCATTAAATTTCTTGATACAAAGAAAATATGTATACATAGTCTTCAAAAGTTAAATGATTAATTTTTTGTCAGAAATTGAGGATGAAATTTGAATTTCTATATTTGGGATATTATATTATATACACATAAAAGAAATGATATTATTTAAAACAAAAAAGACACTTAACCTCCTTTGAGCAAATTTTATATATGATATTATACATATTTTCATTAAAACAAAAGGCTAAAATTAGTTTATTTTACAATAGAATCTTAGATTATATCATTGATTATTTCATAAATCTTAATAACTTTTAAAAAATTTATTCTTTTTGAAGTTTCAATAAACCATCAGGATTCATACCTCAAACAAGCAATGATTTAAATCTCATCATTGAAATTTTAGTTTTAATTATCATCAACAATGAATTTTAATTTTTGTTATCCTTGTTATATAGTATAACTTATAATAAATTTCAATTTCAATCAATCTCATCATGTGAAATAAGATACAATGAATTTTAATTTTAATCAATATTGTCATGTAGAACATGACACGATGAATTTTAATTTTAGTTTTCTTCATCATATAGCATAAGACACTGTAAATTTTAATTTTAGTCATTCTCTTTGTGTGGCATAAGACACATCGAGTTTCAATTTTAGTCATCCTATTTGTGTGATATAAGACATAATGAGTTTTAATTTTGATTAACCTCGTCATATGGTATAAGACATGATAAATTTTAATTTCAATTAATCTTATTATATGATATAAGACACAACAAATTTTAATTTTAGTCATCCTTATCGTCTAGTATAATACATGATAAATTTTAATTTTAGTCATCTTCGTCATATGACATAAGACACGATAAATTTTAATTTTAATTAACCACCTTATATGGCAGTAGACACGATAAATTTTAATTTTAGTCATCTTTATCATGTGGTATAAGATACAACAAATTTTAATTTTAATCAATCTCGTCGTGCAGTATAAGACAGGACGAATTTTAATTTTAGTCAACCTCTTTATTTAGCATAAGACACAATAAATTTTAATTTTATTCATTCTTGTTATATGGTATAAAACACAATAAATTTTAATTTTAGTCAACCTTATAATATGGCATAACACACGATGAATTTTAATTTTATTCAATCTTATCATATAGTATAAGACACGATAAATTTTAGTCAACCTCGTCATATGGCATAAGACATAATGAATTTTAATTTTAGTCATCCTTGTCGTATGGCACAAGACACGATAAATTTTAATTTTATTCATCCTCATCGTATGACATAAGACACACAAATTTTAATTTTAGTTAATCTCATCATATGGCATAAGACACAATGAATTTTAATTTTAGTCAACCTTGTCGTATGGTATCAAACAGGATAAATTTCAATTTTAATCAACCTTGTTATATGGTATAAGACACGATGAATTTTAATTTTAGTCATTCTTGTCATATAACATAAGATAGGATGAATTTTAACTTTAGTCAATCTCATTGTGCAGTATAAGACATGATGAATTTTAGTCAAACTTATTTGTGGCATAAGATACGAGAAATTTCAATTTTAATTATCCTTCTTGTTATTAGTGTTGTATGCTCTAAAACCTTTTATATTGTCGATTTTGGACACACTGTATTTAGTTACTGTAATAATATGTATTATTACATATTTGTCAATAAAAAAATTATTTCAATTATATGTATATGTTAATTCTTTTATCTAATCATACTAATGATAGAATATGCATATAAAATGTCCAAGATAATTAAGTTATCTAAAATGTTTCTTATGAAAGTAATATTGACTAGGCATTGATATTGTAGTATAGGCACACTAAATATCATTTGGTGAATATCGTGAAATGATATTAGTACGAGTGATATGATAGTCATATCATTAGGATATTAGTGTGGAATAATAGTTAGAAAACTATTATTTAAACATGACCAAAGTTATGATGAATCACACAAATGTATGTTGTCAATAATTCATCATTGAATTATATAAATATATTAACTACTCCTTAGACCTAAGACATTATGGTTGTTAATCAGTATAAATACACATAGTTCATATGGTGTATAAATACGAGATGAATCATATCTTGTACATAAAAGTTAATTTGGTTATATGTTATTTATATTAAAAGACAAATAATTGTCAAATGAAATTTGTTGACTCAATATAAAGGAATTTGAAGTAACATTGACTCGGTCTAAGTCTGAGTTGCTAGTTGAATATTAGCAAACAAGTAAAAACAAAGTCTTTGGCCAAAACAAAAATGTTATACGAAGAGATCATAGTGACAAGTTCAGCTTATATCAATTAATTATTTAAATATAACTAAATTTAGGATTTTGATAATTGTGAACCTTAATTTAATTAGAATTAGATGAACAAAAGGAGACTATTCACACAAAACCTATAATTAGTCATAAAAAATTTGATAAAGATTTTTTTGTTATGATTTAAAAGTTATTGTACATTACAAGATGTTAACCATGATTATAGAAAATTCGAATGATCCAAAACAAGATCGATGAGACTGATTTCAACTCACGACTAATATTATAATGAATCCGAGAGGTCATGATATAAACCTTAACTTATCCTTACTATTAAAAAGAGTTAATAATATCCACAAGAGAGCTAACATTCTCGAATATATTATTTGATTAAAAGGTCGTAAACATATATGAGTTAAATAGTTAATAAATCGAGAGCTTGAAAAATTAATTCGATTGCAATTTAAAATAAGTTACAATATTCTATAAATATTTAAAAATATAAATAAAATTAAAATAAATTTGATCAAAATAAGTTAGACCGAATTTAAGGTTAATTTATAATTTTTCTAAGTTGAAAGACCTAAATAATATTTTATATTTACTATTAGGAGGCTTGTTAAAGAAGATTTGAAACCAATTTGTCTTTGCTTAAAAGATGAAGGACGTTATGATAAATGAGTAAAAAGTATAAATAAGCTATTTTTCTAATTTTTGGTGAATTTTTTTATATTTCCACCATTTTTGAAAGCACTCTCTTTCTCTAACCAGCCTAGCAAGAAGAAAAGAAAGAAATTGGATTCTCTTGAAGATACTCTAATTTTGATGTTAGTCTTCATCAATTATCATTAAGGGTTAGTGATTTTATTAGTTGACTATTTATTCCTTAAATGCCGTACAATGATACCCATGCTTATTTTTCTTTTTTTTTGATTTTGCAACCTTTCATCACTCATACTTGTGTGGTATAAGACACAATAAATTTTAATTTTAGTCATCCTCATTGTGTGATATAAAATACGATGAATTTTAATTTTAGTCATTCTCATAGTATGGCATAAGATATGATGAATTTTAATTTTAGTCAACCTTATCATGTGACATGAGATACGATAAATTTCAATTTCAATCAACCTTGTCATGTGGCATAGGATGCAATAAATTTTAATTTTAGTCAATCTTATCGTATGGCATAATATATGATGAATTTTAATTTTAGTCATCCTTATCATATAGCTTAAGATATGATAAATTTTAATTTTACTCACCTTTATTGTATAAGATATAATAAGTTTAAGAAATTTTCTTGGATACCCAAATTGACTTATTTTTCTTTCCCTTACTTTTTTTTTCTTTGAAAAGAAAAATAAAAAGGAAACAATTGTCATAATCTAATTTTATCTTCTATAAATTTTATCTATACTTTATAAACAAAGTTCGAGATGCCAAATTTATGATAATGATATGAGGCTTAATTTTTAAATTATTTTGTCAAATTTATTTGATAAGTTTGTATCTTATCTCAAGACACTGAATTTTGATAATGGGACATTTATATATTGTTACTAGATTTCAAACTAATCATTAGGATAATTCTAAAAAACTCATCAATAATGTGTCTATTTACTATTTTTTTGACTTTTGTATTTAATAGCCGAGCTAGTCTACAAAGATATTATTGTTATTTTATTTTTTTCTATTAAAAAATATACAATAATTTTTTTAATTATAAAATTGAGTTGAAAGAATTTTAACTATTAATAATCATTTGTTTATTTTACAGGATAATTTTGTTGCTCTTAAATAAGTGACTAATAATGATAATATATGATATTTTAATTCGATATATTTAAGTATGGATGAAGTTTTACTAAAATTACTTGAGCAATTTCTTGCTCTTTATATAAATAGTCTGGTAAAAAAATATAAAATTAGAGTGACAATATTAAGAATACTTATGGACAACCCATCCCTTAAGATATAAGATGGTTGATTGAAGCAAAAATTTGACTAATTAGATAATCTCCTAATCTCTTTGTTTTTCATATGCCTAATTTAGGTAAGAGCTTTTACTCTAAGAAACGACGAGTAAAAAGATTGCAAGTTTGCCACAAGTGTACAAGATAAAATTATAATAAGCGATGTCACTCTTTGGGATATTTTTCTAATAATCATAAGGAAAAAATTTAATTCATTAAGAATGGACTGAGTAAAGAGTCTCTAGATAATATTCTATTGACATGAGCTATAATTAATATGTGTGTGTGTGTTTATTATTGCTGTTTTGTTTTGTTACTTTATTGAAATTGTTTTTTAATAGTTAGCCTACCTATATAAATGTCATTATTATTTTATCTTTTACTATATAAATGTATTATTTTTTATTTTATTTTTACTTGTATAGTGATTATTATTTTATCTATAAATATGCATAATTATTTTTTATTTGCAAAGTCAAGTATAGTTAAAAATAAAGAAGATGTTAGTCCATCAAATTTAAAATATTTGCGTCTATTATAAGACTAGTCTAGAAAAATACAAAGAGTTTATAAATAGTGCTAGTAATTTGAGTCAAGTTTTAGCTAAGAGAAAGATTTATTTGATTTATAGAAGAGGTAATCATATTTAAGAGGCATATTTAAGAGGCAATCAAGTGCTGAGTATTATTCTTACACCTTTAACTATAGGAAATCTTATTGAAAAAATAATTGGTGATGAGTTAAAGGTGTCTTCCATGTATGAACATATTGCAAGAATGATATATAACTCTGATACCTTTATATGCCTTTCAGGTGATTTCGGTACTTTAGAAGAGCTTTTTTAGGATGCTTTATGAGCTCAATTGAATATTTATGAAAGATTCATTGGTTTGTTAAATGTTAATAATTTTTTGGATAATTTATTATCTTTTCTTGATCAAGCTATGGAAGAATAATTTATCTCACCTTTAATTTGTTAAATCTTAGTCTGTGCTTTAAATCTTGAGCAACTGATTGATCAATTACAAGATTTTACTTATGAACCTAATCCAAGGGTAGCTCATATAGATTGTTCAGTGAAAAGTAGCAAAAAGTGCGAATTAGATTTAACGCTCTGTCTTTAACTTTTCTTTCTTATAATTTGTTGCAAATTTTTCTTATGTAAAAGTTCTATATCAGATGATATTTTTATACGTTATCTTTTTATATTAAGATGTTAAAATAATATCATATATTAGATAAGGTAGGGATAATTAATGTTGAAGTAAATGATTGCATGCTAAACTTAAAAACAAGCATGGGCATCATTTTTGGCATTTTAGGGAAAATTAATCAAATTAATTGATAAATTACTAACCTTTAGTAATTGTAGGATAAAGAATCAACATTAAAAGCTTGATATCTCTAAGAAATTAGAATGCTTTTCTTCCTCCTTGCTTGGCTAGCTATAAAGAGAGAGAGAACTTGGTCAAAAATGGTGGAAAAATGCTCAATTCATTCAAAAATAGAAAATTTAGCTTTTTCATATTTTTTTTATTTACCATAATATTCCTAGATTTTTTAGCAAAGACAAATGGATCACGAAGTTTTTCCAATAAACTTCTTAATAGTAAATAAAAAATATCACTTAGGCCTTTGAACTTTAAAACATTATAAATTGACCCCAAATTCGATCAAACTTATTTTGACCAAATTTATTTCAATTTTATTTATATTTTTAAATATTTATAGAATATTATAACTTACTTTAAATTATAATTAGGCCAATTTCTCAAGCCATTAATCTGTTATATTATTTAACGCATAAACTATTTACGACTTTTTGGCTAAATAACATCTTCGAGAGTGTTAACTCTCTTGCAAATATTATTTACTCTCTCTAATAGTAATAATAAGTCAAAGTTTATATCATGACCTCTCAGGTTCATTATGATATTAGCCGTGAGTTAAAATTATTCTCGTCGATCTTATTTTAAACTATTTGAATTCTCAACAACTATGGCTAACATCTAGTAATGTGCCATAACCCCTAAATCATAATGAATAAAATCTTTATTGAATCTTTTATGGCTAATTATAAATTTTGTGTGAATAGTTTCTCTTTATTCGTCTTATCCCAACTGAATTAGGACTTACAAATATCAAAATTCTAAATTAAATTATATTCAGATAATCAGTTAATATAAGCTGAACATGTCAATACAAACCCTTCGTGTAACGTACTAATCCAAAACTCTCATTAAACTATAATATATTAAAATTCTACACAACATATAAAATCTACAAATCATTAATTAGAAAAGCATTCCTTACAAATACCAACAGTTGCACTATTTACACCATTTTCAAAAACCTCACTCTCATCAACTAGTTTCACCAAAAATATTTATATATTCCAACAAAATTTGGCATTGCTCTTGAGTTTTTTCAACTCCTAAACCTTATCTACTGCAAAAATAATTTATAAATAAAGAGTGAGTTTTACACTCAATAAGCAAATCATACAAGTTTCTTAATGTCGCTATAGCTCAAAATCATTTATTTTCATATCAAATCAGAATAGATATGCTCAAATAAAATAATGAGTAATAAAAAAATTTTCATAACAGACATTTATTAATGCATTAAACATTCTTCAAATGGCTCAGTTCGTAATGTGACCTACATCTACGATGACCCAAAGAAAAATGTAATTACGTGTCCCTTTTATTATGATCATCATTCATAATTAAACATAACAAAAACATGCGTAGCATATCAAATAGAATTCTAACCACCTTCCAAGTCACATATTTGTTATGGAGACCCGGCCATATTAGAATAAGCGATAACTATCGATTAGAGCCAAAATATTCAATTACATGCATTAAAACACATATATTGATAATAAACTCAAATAGTTTTACATAATATTATAATAATTTTTTTTGAAATATACAAAAATACATAATTATTTAATATCGCCATTCAAAAAAAAAAGTATAAAATACATGTACAATTTACTTACCTCCTTTCCAAACTCCTTGAATACAATTTTCTTTTCTTTTCTTTTCTTTCTAACGATTCAAACCTAAAATCACATAAAAATTAATTACTTAACAAAAATTGCACATATTCCTAAATATTTTATTTTATATCTATACTCTAAATTCATCAGTTCCATATACTTAATTACTTCATCTATATCATCAGTTTATCATTAATTTCTTGATTTCAATTATCCATTTAAAAAAAATTTTCATCACCATGTTATCCTCATCTTCTCATTTTATATATATATATAATCCATCTTCTATATATTCCACCAACCATATAATCTCACTAATATTATATCATAGTATTAATATATATATACAATTCATCTTTCATATATTTCACCAACCATATAATCTTACCAATAATCATATCATGGTATCACTATATATATAAAATCCATCTTCCATATATTCCACATATACAATTCATCTTTCATATATCTCATCAACCATATAATCTCACAAATAATCATATCATGGTATCAATATATATATATATAATCCATCTTTCATATATTCCACCAACCATATAATCTCACCAATAATCATATCATGTTATCAATATATATATAAAATTCATCTTTCATATATTCATAAAAATTTATCTCCTTATATTTTAAACTAAAACCTAATATAAAAATTTAAGTTTCATAATACTAAAAATAATTAAAAACCAAGTATATGCATAAAAAATAAAGAAAACTTACAATTTTTCCTTGTTTCCTTTCACTTTTCACTTTTTTTCTTCTTCTTCTTTTTCTTTCTCTTTCTTTCTTTCCTTCTTTTGTCCTCTCTTTCTTTCTTTTCTCCCTTAGACATTTTCTTTCTTTCTTTGTTATGCTATCTCACAATTTCCAACTTGTTAGAATTGGAAAATGTTGATTTTCTAATTTCTTTACTAATTTAAAAAAATGAATGGCTTGGATTTTAACTTACAAATCTAATGGCCAAATTTATTCCACCTTGTTTCTACATTATAAGGCTAAAAATAATCCATATCTTAACCTAAATACATGGCTAAAAACATGCCAACAAAATAGGACAAATGGAAGGCTAAGATTAAAAGCAAATGGATGGCCAAGATTGAAAGCAAAATGGATAGGCTTATTTATATAATTGGGCCTAAAATAAAACCATGTGTTTAAATAAAACAATTGGGTTTAAAATTAATTTATAATCTAAAACCTATTTACAACAATTCACCATTTAAACTATAATCTAATTAAGTCCATTTTTTTCATAAGTCTAAATTTTTTTATCTAAACATAATTTTTAAGCCTAAATTCTAATTATAAACTAAAAATCTAAATTGTACTCAGTATTAATTAATAAAAAAAGTAAAATAATGCAAAATAACAAAATTGAAACAAAAAAACATTTCGTAAATTACAAATCTCCCCTCTTTAAAGAATTTTGTTCTTAAAATTCAGTACGTATCTTACTTATCAAAAAATTGAGAATACTTATCTCGAACCTCTGCTTCTTTTTCCCAAGTGGCCTCTTCTATATAATGGTTTCCTCATCTATAGAATGGTTTCCTTAGAGCACTTTTACTAAAGGAATCTTTCAGGAGTACAATTATTGGTCTTTATGGTCCAAAACTCTAATCGAACCCTTCTTGTAAGTAAGATCCTCTCTAAGTTGGCTTATAGATTAATACATGTGTTGAATTGGCTATATACTTGCATAGCATTGATACATGAAATATATTATGAACTCTAAATAATGATGGAAGAAGAGCTAATCGATAGGCCACATCTCCTACTCTTTTCAGAATCTCAAAAGGGCTGATAAATCTAGGGCTCAGCTTCCTCTTTTCCCTCGAATCTTATAACCTTTCATTGGTCTAACCTTAAGAAATACCTTTTCCCTTAGTAGAAATTCCAAGTGCTTTCTTCGATTGTCAACATAGCTCTTTTGTCTACTTCGTGTAGCTTTCGTCCTTTCTTTTATATTTTTAATGACTTCATATGTTTGCTGGATAATTTTTGAACCCAAGATTTTCCTTTCTCCAGCCTTATCCCAATAAATAGGTGGTCTACACTTTTTCCTATAAAGTGCTTCATATGGAGCCATACCAATAGTTGATTGGAAATTATTATTGTAGGCAAACTCCATAAGAGGTAATTATTCATCTCAATTGCCCTTAAAATCTAATATGCAAGCATGTAAAATATCTTCTAAAACTTGAATGGTCTTTTTTAATTGTCTGTTAGTTTGAGGGTAGAATGCAGTACTAAAGTTTAGTTTTATGCCCATAGTTTGATGTAGGCTTTTCTAAAACTTTGAGGTGAACCTAGGATCCTTATTTAAAACAATGAAAATAAGAATCCTATGCAATCTTACAATCTCTTTGACATATAACTGTACATATACGTCCATTGAATAGGTAGTATGTATCAGAAGAAAATGAACCAATTTAGTTAATCTATCCATAATTACCCATATTACATTATAACTCTTATAAGTTTTGGGTAAACCTACAACGAAATCCATAGTTATGCATTTCTATTTCCACTCTGGAGTCAATAAGGGTTTTAATAAACCTGATGGTCTTTGATGTTCTGCTTTGACTTGCTGACAAGTTAAACATTATTCCACAAATTGTGCAATGGCAATTTTTATTTTAGGCCACCAATAGCTAGTTCGAAGATCTCTATACATCTTTGTACTACCCAAATGAATGGTATATTGAGAGTTATGAGCTTTATCTAAAATTTTTGCTAGATGTTCTTATCTTAAGGTACACAAAGTATTTCATCAAAATACAATGCTCTATCATCAGCTATAGTAAATCCCTTTTTCTTGCTTTCTAAAACTTCTTCTAAAATCTTCTTCAAGTACTTATCTGTCTTTTGAATATCCTTAATTCTTTGAATCAAGGTTGGTTGAGCCATCAAATGTGCTATAGAGAAATTAGTATCTTTTCTCACTTTCTCAATTTGGCTTTTATCGAGGTTAATTAAGATTTCCTTTTGCATGGTTAAAAGTGAAGCTATCAATCTTGAAGATTTTTGACTCAAAGCATTAGCCATTATATTAGTTTTTTCTAAATGGTAATTGATTGTACAATTATAATCTTTCATCAACTCTAACCACCTTTTTTGCCTCAAATCTAACTCCTTTTAGGTAAATAAATATTTTAAACTCTTATGGTCTGTAAATATTTGGCATGGTCATCCATATAACTAATGCCTCTAAATTTTTAAAGCAAAAGCTATTGCTTCTAATTCTAAATCATAGACTAAATAGTTTTGCTTATAATCCTTAAGCTATCTAAAAGCATAAGCCATAACCTTCCTATGTTGCATTAGCACACAACCCAAACCCTTTCTAGAGGCATTACTATAAATTATATATCCTTTACCACCAAATAAAATTGTCAAAATAAGAGCTGAAACTAGCCAATTCTTGATCTTTTATATGCTTTTTCCACATTCGTCTCCCTAGAAAATTTTGTATTCTTTCGAGTTAGTCTAGTTAATGGTGCCACTAGACTAGCAAAACCTTTTACAAACCTTCAGCAATATCCTACTAATTCTAAGAAACTCCTTACTATTGTAATAGTTAAAGGTCGTTCCTAATTGACTATTGTCTCAACTTTAGCTGGATTAATAGATATCCCATTTTTATTCACCATATGACCCAAAAATACTACTTCTTTTAACTAGAACTCATATTTCTTAAACTTAACATATAATTTCCTCTCCTTAAGTATCTAAAGTACTATTCTCAAGTATTTCTTATAGTTTTTATCACTCTTTGGATATGCCAATATATCATTAATAAAGACAATCAAAAATTGATCTAAATAGGGTTAAAATCTCTATTCATTAAATCCATAAATACCGCTAAGGCATTTGTTAACCCAAAAGGCATCATCAAGAATTCATAATGCTCATACCAACAATGAAAAGCAGTCTTTGGCACATCATCTCTCTTCACTTTAATTTAGTGGTAACCTGACCTCAAATCAATTTTAAAAAACAGCTTCACCCCTTATAACTGGTCAAACAAATCATCAATTCTGGGTAACAAATACTTATTCTTTATAGTGGCTTAATTTAATGATTAATAATCAATACATAATCTTAGAGCGCCATTCTTCTTTTTAATAAATAACACCAGAGAACCCTATGGTGAAACACTAGGGCATATAAAACTTTTATCTAATAATTCTAGTAATTGGCTATTTAACTCTTTTAGTTCTATAAGCGCTATTCTATAAGGTGCTATAGAAACGGATGATGTACTCGGTGCTAACTCAATACCAAACTCAACCTTTCTCTAAAGAGGTAAGCCAAGCAAATCTTTTGAAAACACATCTTGAAACTCTAAGACTATAAGAATATTCTTTACACACATCTTTGTTTCACCCTTTTTAATCATATAAGCTAAGAAACTTTCACACCTCTTTTTTAGAAATTTTGTAGCTCTAATTGCCTTGACCAAACTTTGTCCTACCATATTACCTCTTCCATAAAAACAAAATTCTAGTTGGCCTAGAATGTTAAACACTACTTCTTTAGTAAAACAGTCTACTACTGCGTGATAAGCAGCTAACCAATCCATCCCCAAAATTACATCAAAGTCATTCATTTTTAAGGGTAATAAATCTATAATAAAATTTCTATCCTCAATACTAACCTTACAAGCTTTGTAAAAATATTTTATTACCATATTTTCACCCAAAGGGGTAGAAACTAACATAACATAGTTTAATGGTTTAATAGGTTTATCAAAATAACTTTCAAATATGCACGATACAAAAAAATAGGTAGCATTAAGGTCAAACAATACTCTAGCTTCTCTATTAAAAAGGATCAATATAGCTAAAGCCACTTTATTCGATGCATATGCATCCTGCTTATTGAGAGCATACACATGTCTCTGCATCTTTTGCTTCTTATTTTAGTCCTCGAATCCACTAACATTGGTGCTCATCCATTTACTCAAATAATCCTTAATTATATGCACTTATTTTCCATATCTAAAGTAGGCTTTTCATTTTCAATAGCAAACCCCTAAATGAAACTTTCTATAATATTCACATAAAGTAGTTGTCTTCTATATCATCTACTTGTTATTGCCTATATTTGTTTGACAATAGAACTCTATCTAATCAAACGCTCTTTG
>JAWDEX010176198.1:0-14932 GCA_035221805.1 Trichilia hirta | reverse complement strand
CGTCATGGGTATCTATCTTGCCCTGTTCTTTTTGAAGGTTGGTAAAGCGGGCGCTTTTTGCAGCAACTCTCCTAATTGGGTTCTGGACTTTTCAACTCCTCTCTCTTAAAAGATAATCGACCCTTACCTCTGAAGCTTCTGGCACAATTTGGTGCTTCCTTTCTCTTGTCGCCGAACGAACGCTCTTCGCCTTACCGGTTTTTTTTCTAGCAGCTAATTTTTGATTTTCAGTTCAATAATCTTTCGATTATCAGTCTCCCTTACACTCCTCGGTTCCATCAGCCCTCTTTTCATTTGCAAGGACTCACATCTCTCAGTCCTAATAGTGGCTCGATTGGCTGGGCCATTAACAGGTTGAGCTTGTATCTCGTTCTCATCTGATGACTCTGTAGTGGTCCCTTTTTTGCCAGTGTGAGGAGGATCCCCGACTTTTTTTTTCCGCACTTTTTTAAAAGTTGACTGCGGGCATTTCTTGCCATACCTGCACGAAATACCTTCTAAGCTTCTGATTCAGGCTTTTAGTTCGATTCCCACAGATGACGCTAACTACTGATGCCTAAATTTTTTAGGAACGGAAGATTCAGTGTACCACACAGATTTACTATTGCGATTAACGTAGAACCTCTTCGGGGACTACTTAAAATCACAAAAAAAATGAGTTAGGAGTGAAGCCGAATTACCGACGAATAAACTCCGATGCTCAAGTCAGTGGACTGTGCAGGACCAAATAAAAAGAGAAAAAATATGTGTTTGAGTGTTTTATCGACCCAAAGGGCTGGGCTTGAGAAATGTTTGTGAGTGTAATTTCTCTTTCAACTGTTGAAAAATGATCTCCCCTAAGAATTCTCTTCTCAAAAAAAAAAAAAGTCCAAAAGTCCTCCTTCATATATTGCTTTCATCTTTTATAAGGCCTCTGCACGTGTGAGTATCAGAGAACGAGAATTTGATTAGACAGGAGTAAATATGGTGATTGAATCAATCTTTTTACCACTCCTTCAAATTAGGTCTAGTGTAATCATGAGTACTTGTAATTTATAGGGCATGGCACACTTAACGTGATGGGACGCTTGAACAGTTTCTTGAGTAATGTATTTGTTGGTCCTATTTAATACTCGTATTTTTGAAATAGAGAAATTGGGTTACCTCAGTAAATAAGGCAGGTACTGAGATACCGAAACGATTAGAGTCGGGTCAGACCTCCTACTTTATAACGGTTGAGATCGAAAACTTCAGTTGAACAAATCTAAAATGAGTAAAAGTTGTGAACAAACATCAATCATTGATAAATTATTTTAAGTATTCCCTTTACACTTTTTTAGATTTGGATGTTTTGTTTATTAGGAACTCCAATTTTTTTCCATCGAAATATTTGAGTTTTGAACCCAACCCAACCCATCCCAATTTTCGCCATTGACTCCTCAAGGAAATTGTGTGGGACAATATCCTGCGAAGTAGAAACTTGATGTTCACTGCCTGTCATTTGGAAGCTGAGTGACTGACCAACCAAGAAAATGCTGACGGGCCAATTCTGCATAAAGTTCTTGATCGTGTCCATCCACTCCGTTTTGGATCCTATCACTTCAACCTTTATGACATCCGCTGCAACGGCAAAGGAATCAAAATTATATGGAAGCGAGAGTTGCCGTTGATAGGGAACCTCGTCCCAAAATCAAACATAAAATTAAATTAAGAAGTTACTATAAGATTTAGGTTGCATTTTTTTCTTACACTAATTCCCGTATAAATTTAATTAATTCCATTACACAAAAGAATAGGATACTATTTTATTATTATAAAATATTTTTATATTTGAAAAAGTAAAATAAAATAAAATATGTAAAATATGTAATAATAGTATAATTATCGGGATTAAATTTGTTATATAACTGTCCACAACAGTGATGAGTGATTGATTGCTTGTTTATACAAAAAAAAAAAAAAAGTGATTGATTGCTTGATTGTTTATTTGTTTTTGAAAAAAAAATATTTCAATATTTCACGGGTTGACTTTGACGATGAATTTTGTAATTACATGACTACAGCTAACATTGTTTGACTAAAAAAAAAAGAGTGAGAAAGAAAACGTCTTTATATAAAAATGTTTGGTTTTAAAAAATAAAAAAACATATATCATGGTTTGTCCAGAACAGTGATCGGCAATTTTCGGTTGAAAAAAAACATATATCATGGCTTGTCTATAACAGTGATTATAATTGCCAGGTTAAAAATAAAAACCACCAAATGAAATATATATATATTTTTAACATTCATTTACTACATTCCCTGTTAATTTTCTCGAAACACTGATTTTAATTTTACATTTAACTAGATTTTAACCACAAACTTCTTTTCATATTATAAATTTACTCAAAACATTCTTGGGAGTTACAAAATTGAATTAAAATATCATATATCACATAAACTTTCCGGAAAGAAGACTTATACATATGTGAACCCAAGTCTATAGAGTAAGCTAAGCTGCGGGCACAACTTTGGAGCCTCTTCAGCTTTCAAATTTCACTTTAACCCTTTTCCCAATTTACTTTGACCAAAACAACACCACCCCACCATCAAAAGTCAAAAAGTCACACAGACTTTCCCTCATTTTCTCTCTCACTTCCCAGAAAAACAAAATAGAAAAAAAACGGGGAATTGGAAATTCTTGATATTAGATTTAGACCCTGAAATTCTTTCCGGTGAAAGTTTGACCAAATTGCCAATTTGCTGGGACAATATTCCAGGAGGTGGAAGTGCGATGATCACTGCCTGTAACCCTGAAACTAAGTGACTGAGCAACTAAAACAGCATTTGATTGCCAGTTCTGACCCCAGTTCTGGCTCATGCTCATCCATCCAGTCTTTGATCCTTTTATGCTAACCCTCACGATATCACCTGCACCTGCGACGTTGGTGATCAAAACCAAATTGAAGTAACGATGGCCGTTGATAGTGAACCTGATTCCACCTCTCTTCCGGCACGGGACCCTGATTGAAAAAAAAATAAGCAATTAACTTAAAGAAATTAGACTATAATAAACATTTCAGACAATGGAGTTTAATTTCAAAAACTCTGTCATAGTTGCAAATGAAAAGTGATTTTGTCAAAAAAATATATTTCATTATTCACCATATTAGTTTTTAGTAATTAATTATTTAATAAATAATTATAAAAATTATCACAAAAATATATCATACATAATATAATATTTATTTATTAAATAATTAAAAATATAATAAATTATAAAAATTACAAAAATTATTATCTAATAAATAAATGATATAAATTATCAAGTTATTTGATTATATTTTTTAAATAATAATTTGAAATTATCTATATTAAAATTATTTTGTTTTGGCCGCAATTCTTTTTTTTAAAGGAAAAATGTGACTTTCGCGTTTTTCGGTTCTTGTAAACAAGAAAGTGATTCAGTTCGTCTTGAGAACAGTGACATTTACGCGGGAAGAGCTGCCTTTGGGCCCACTTGATGATAAGAGATAAAGTGACCAATAATATCCGATTTAAAACGACGGACGGTTCAGATCCGCTGAATTCTAAATTTTACCCTATGGTTAACGGTCTAAATCTTGTGTCTACAAACTGAAAAACAGAGTCGCTTTTCACCTGCGGTAAGAGACTGGAACTATTCCGGCGCGATACTCAGCAATTTTTAGAAACATTGGCATTGCGAGATCGAAGTGGGGCCGTGGAGGATTGCACCATCCACCATTGTCACTGGGTTGAGCGAAGTTTGGGGGGCAAAAGTTGGTTGCGGTGATGAAGATTGAAGGGCTGCCTGAATGGCACCATTGGGGTTCATTTGTGCACTTGATCTCAAAGCATGCGCCGCAACTAAAGCCGTTGTTGAACAGTGCTGTGCTTAGAGCTGCTGTGTTGACGCCGTATCCTTGGCTGTACAGGTTGCCGTACCCACAAGCACCACCTGTGAAACAAAAAGAAATTTGAATAACAGAGTACAATGTTGAACCAAAAATGGGAAGAAAATGACTGAATGGGAAATATTTTATCCATTTTAAGAAGCAAAAATGGAGTACCCATAGTTCCCGAGGCATCATTGCCTCCATAGAAAGTAGCATGAGCACTCTGCCACGAGCCACCAGCGTAAACACCAGGAATTCTTGCCTCAACAATCGAAGAAAAAACAACAAAAGAGGCCAAACAAAGAAGACCCAAAACAGCCATTTGCTTGACAGAAAGAGAGAAAAGGAGAGAGATTTTGGGGATGTGGGGGGCGAGTGAGGAGAAGGCAAAGAGTTGTGACTGCTATTTATGGAGAAGGAAGAGAGGGAAAATTGTCAATAAAGCTAAATTATTTGTATGACGAAATTAATTATCACCCTTAATTGGTGCTGTTCTGTTTTTGGGCCGAAGCAAACGTTAAAATAAATCCTGTGTCACCATTTATTTGGCGGTAAATTCATTCAATCTTTATAAATTACGCACCACGTAGTGTTATCATATGAATTACTTACCATATAGGCTTAATGGGGTTTGGGAGTTATATTTTACAATGGATCAATTATAACAATAATTATGATAATAGTAGAGAATTTAAATCTTTTATTGTATAGTCTAGTCTTATTGGTAATGTTTTACGGAAGACTTTTTGTCAATTAATTAGATTTTTTATTGTTATTGGCATAAATGCCCTTGTATTTTTGACCTTTTAGTCTTTTTGGTGAAAGAAATATTGGAGTTTAAAGAAAAAGTGGGGGTTTATAGTGGAATTATGATGTAGAACACATAAAGATGAAGCTTCCAAGGGTAATGTGCGTATAATTGAAATTGGTTTGCTTCATTTCCCAGTTGTGGCCATCCATTACAGTTTGTATCCCAATAATTTATTCTCTTTTTGTTTCCTTATTCTTTTTCCCTCTTTAAATTATTTGACTTGAGACAAAACAAAGCTTCAAATGGAGTGAAAATCGAGAGCGGGACTAAAATATTGTACGGATGGGATCAAAGAACCTGCTTTCATTTATGAACCACTAATACGGGGACTAATTTATGTGCATTTATATATTTTTAAAATGTTCAAGAGTTGCTTTTAATTCATTCCATTCAGTTTGATTTATTCATATATTTATTAATGAAAAGAGATAGTATTTCAATATGGTTTATATATTCATCTAATAAAAATATATAATATAATCATTCTTTTTAAAGTTAATCAATTATAATAAATAATAGAAAATTTTTCAAACAGAATAAAAGTTTGTCCAAATTTCTACGTTCCTTTTGTTAAAAGTGAAATTCCCCTTGACGCCGTAATCCTTTTGGATCGAAAGTATAGTTGGTTGTGCGGGTCCGAAGAATCCGCAATCATCGGTCCACGTATTACGCCGTGCATTAGCCGTACGATGCAATGGACTAGGATGGTCAAACCATTCTCACGGGACATTTTGCATCGACGGGATGGATGGATTCCACTTACTTTTTCTTAAAACCTTATCTAGAAGTAAACGGAGTCCGTTGATCCATATTGGACGGATTAAAGAATCTGAAATTGAAAAATTAAGAAACTACGTACAATTTTTGTAGTTCCTCTCTTCTTATTGTTAAGGTTTACTAATCATTCACTTATTTATACTAACAATTTGATTTCCAATTAATAATTATGATTAGCATGAGAATAATGTAATAAAATTAAGATTTCAATAAAAAAAAGAAGAGAAGAAAGAAAATGAAACGGTTAGGTCGGTGATCTTTTACAGCTCGAGCATTAACATTAAGAAGAAAAGAGTCCAATAATCTACCAAACAAATCTTGTAAATCGACCTCGTCATCGTTTCTTATTAATCTGTTGTTGAACCACCCCCTCTTCCCTTTCTCTTTTTTTCATTTGCATGTGAATGTGAAGTTGCTAGCTACTACCAACAGACTCAAAAACTCTTACCACATTAATAAATGTCTCGCAATTTAGATCACGTTATTTGATAAAATTATTAGTATAATATGACGTAAATACTATAATGAACAAATTAAACAACTTGAACAACAAGATTCCTAAAATTTAGGAGAAATCTTATGATAATTAATTATGTAATTCTATAAATGTAATTTTATCAATTTCAACTAAGTTAGACGGTACCTTAAGATTATTAGCTAGAATGATAGATTTTGAAGAAAAGTATAAAATTAATTAAGAACCATGAAAGCCTTGGTAAATTAATTAATTACCGTAATTTGAAGTTAAGAAGCATCGATCGAAGCTTCAATATAATTATCAAGCCAATCCATACATTTATTATGTGGTATTAGATTACTTACTGACTAGATCAATTACAAAGAGAAAAGTATGATTGACGAAATGATTTGGTGAAGTTAATTAATTAAAAAAGAATTAATAAAGTATTGGTCTTAATTTTTATTTTGTATTAGGTGTCAACTCTAATGCTCATGGGGGGTAAACAAAACAATTCTATTACATGCCAAAAACATAAAATCACTCGCAAAGGAGAATAATCAGCATATATATTCTTTTTCACAGTGCACAATAATAAAAATGGAGTAAAAGCACCATCATTTTAACAAAATGGAGGTAATAGACAAACACCATTCATTTTATTCTTCTTCCCCTCTACCATCAATTTATATATTAATTCCGTTTTACAACAATGGTTACTTAAAAATCATAATAACTCAATCCCAAACATATTCTATGTGATCAATTGCATAATAGTGCTGCAAAATCATGGCCATTATCGTGCATGCAGCTATCTTTGGTTACCAATTATTTGTTGTGGTAATTAATGTACATCAAAAGTATTTTCGAAGCGTGCTTTGTTTGAAATTTTGCCTGATCTTTACAAGACAAAGGACCCTATTTTCCTTTGGTATGTCTTCTCTTCATCTGAGTCAATATATGTAACTAGTGATAGGTTTCATTGAGCTTTAAGCAATCCCCAGACAAAAAGAAAGGTTCCAAGTTTCTTGAGCAAGCAAATTAACTAGGAATCATATCTTAAAAAACTTTCTTCTATTTCTCTAATTTTATCACCCACCATTTCTGCATCTAGTGCTTCACTTTTCTTCGTTTTTCTCTTCTTTGCACTTTAATTGAATGGCCCATTTAATACAACTCTGCCTTTTTCAATGCTTGATTTTTATTAGGGTTCTTTGCTTTTGCTCAAGCTAGCTTGCTACTTTAAGCTTAATGAAGACAAACGAATCACACCAACTAACCTAACTGCCATGAATGAAAAGGGCCAAGAGAATATCATTTTCAATGGCGAAAAAGAATAAGAGATCTTGTGTTGGGTTCTTGGGTCCATATGTTAGCATATTCTCTGAAGGCAAAATGATAACTAGTTTAACATACCTATTCTATTCTAAATGAACCCATGAAATTGATTCCCATACTTTCATTTACCAAAACTTTAAGACCAACTAATTAAGCCAAAATAAAATAAAATAAAATAAAATTTGTGTCAATGTCTCGTAAAATCATATGAGAAATTTTGTTGCATTTGATTATGATTACAAAATTTTCCGTTTGTTTATGCAATTCTTATTGTTTTGTGGGTGCAAAAATTGTAACCCAAGTAACTGAATTGCAGATAATTTGATTCTTCAAGTTGAAAGTCTCAACTATTACGCTATGTCAATACGTGCCTCAGTAAATTTCAATATATCAATTTCTCCATCTGGGGATTTGTATCTTGGAGGAAGGAATTGATAAAGTTGTTACCTGATCCGATCTAAGCTCAGAGCCTCAGATCAATTGAATCACTGTTTCAGATTTATTTCTTGTGCAAAGTAAGTTGGGTGAACTCAACAAAACGAATCGGATTTGTGGATGGGGTCAGCATATGGCTAAAAATTAGTGGCCAGAGCCAGTCAAATGGAATTAATTGGGTACCAAATATTATCCCCAAATAAAAGGATATGAAGAGAATCTCGAAATAATTCCTTTATATTTTATTACTATTTAATATCAAAGTCATGGTGCGGCTTACAATTCTGTTGTGTCCATCACATATTCACATTGGCAATAGACGCAATTTTAGCCACGCATATTGCTGAGCAACGAGTGCTGCCTTATCATCTATCTAGTTCATTTTCAAAGTTCAAAACTCAAGTCAGAGGTTACTTGCATCAGTTTTCGTCTTCTTGCATTGCAGAAAAGTTAAGACATACAACTCATTTGTGCAACAATTTTAAAAAAAGGACCAATTTAAGAAACTCATTGTTATGAAAAGGATTACACATTTCGATTCTAAAAATGATTTGGCTTTAGTTTTCCCGATGATTCCACGCTTTGTTTCTTTTTCAAAATTTTCTATTCTTAAAATTTCAGTTAAATGACAATGGGGCCATGCATATTGTTGTATATGACAAATTGAAAACCGAGCAACCATATTTTGGGTACATTTATTGTTCAAGTTAGTTGAACTGTGATAGGAGACCCAATGGCTATGTCCCCATGTGACATTGAATTATGAACCTTGAGTTATTATTATTATTATTATTATTTTGGAAATAACACCATAATTCGGGGTCTACATTAAGTTAATTAGTAATTTTCAAATTGAATTTTACCCATGTCGGTACACCCAATGCTTCCAATATGTTCAACAAAGTCCAATAGCCAAACCAATTAGAAAAGATCCCTTCATTACCTAATTCAAAATCACACCTTTTTTTTATCATAAAACCAGAAGTTGCATTCCCAAATCTGGCGACATTCTGTACGGGAAATTGTGGTGACCCGAACTGCTATAGGAGCTGAATAACACTAAAATGGATGAAAAATGCCCAAATCCATACACTAAAAAGATAAAAACAGGATTAGTCCACTTTGAACGAAAGCTAGTGTTGAAGGAAAATACTTGTTGGGCCATGAAAGAGTACAATCCATTATGACTCAAATCTCCCATCCCCGTCTCATGCATTGTTTTCACTTATGAAGTTTCAAGCTTCACATAATTGAGCAATCAGATTACAATCATAATGAAAATAAAAAATACTTCATTTTCAAAATTTTTCATTAATGGATTTTAATTATATGATTGAAGAAAAAAATATAACCAAGTTTCTATATATAACTTCCTAGTGAAGTATATATACTTTTTCTTCTGTGGACATTCATAATTTATAGTGATAGAATAACTATCTAAGTGTATTCATAATTCCTATTCGATTATAATTTTAGGTGAACTACAACAAAGAAGTACGTTTTCTTTTCTTTTCTTTTCTTTTTTTTGAAGAGAATCCGAGATCCAAGATGGTCTTTACCAAATTTATTTACTTTAATCTTTGTCTTTCATTTTTTTAATTGTTTTGCTAACAATTAATCCCGGCTGTTCAATTACTTGGATCTCATTTTATCACATGGATGAAAGGAAAAGACAAAGTATACATGAGGTTTTGATTAAAAAGAAAGAATCAACAGAAGTACGAAAGATTTCTATTCTTTATTCTCCAACCTTATGTTTGTGATCAAAGAAATTCCAATAACTTTCGCACTACTCAATTGCCAGAGACTTAAAACAATCACATTATATAGAAGCGAATCTATAATTTTAGATTTTAATATTCATAATATCACAGGTAAGGGTTGAATCAATTAGTTTATAATCCAAAACGTCGAAACATATATTGTATATTACCATTCCCTAAATATCTAAGCTCTAATCAGATTTCAAATATACTTATTTTTTAACAAAATTAAAATGAATGATGGGTGTTTAATAAACTACTTAAATATAATTGCCTAGATCCTTTCTTCAAAGTTATGATGGTCAATTAAATATAATTATTTACAACATATCTTCAAATTTTAGTTTTAATGTTGAGTGATATAATTGTAGTTTTCTCTTCAAAGTCAAAGTCATGGGTGTTACATCTCTTCTTGTGTTTGAGTGCATGCTTGTGTTCGCACTAGTGTTTGAAGTATATTTGATGATTTTTGTGCCAACTTCATATTCTCCCATTGAAAATTTTACTTTACGTTTCAGATGTGGAGTAAAGCCTCTATATCGCAACTGAAAAAGCTATCACAACCAACAGAGATGTCAGCATGATTCTCATTTTAGAGGTGGAAATTGTACAGTCGAAGCTCAGGGGAGACATTTGATGGATGATTTAGTAGTGAAAGTGTTACGAATTCACCCGAGAAGAGTAGGAAAGGAGACGAGAGGTTTGCCTTCCATGCTTAGAGGAGCGCCTTTCTTAGTATGCTATTTTCTCTTGTGTTTCACCTTATGGATTTTGAAACTTTCCAATAAAGAGCGTGGTAAAAGTTTCAAAAACGTGAAAGATAGATAAAATTATGTGCCACTAAATATCAATAATTAGCTAAAATAAATTGACTTTAAGTCACCTTAAATATAATAGGATAGCAATTACCCTCTAAATAGCTTAAGTAATTTAATCTTTAATTCCTAAGATAATTTTAGAAAGCTTGATTTTATAAAAGCTAAAATACTTTAGATGGCTTAACTTTATGCCACTTTCTAACATTCTCCCATTTGGTTCATATATTCCATCATTTACTGTAGTAAGAAATAAAATACATGAATTATAACGATAGGTCCTCTTAAAACGAGTATTATCTTTCATGTATCACAATGTATTATGTCCCTTAAGTTTTAGTCCACTTAACTTAATGAATAAACCTCATGTTTATTCTAGATCCAAATTTAATGATATTTCTCATAATAAATGTACACGCAAAGAAACCAAATATGAGAAAATATCGCAAAAAGAGTTTTAATAACATTCGTTCTTATAAAGAAAATTATAGAAGGGAACCAAGTCCCATTTTATCCACATATTCTTAAATTTCATTAATGGCATGCTTTTAGTTAAAGGATCAGCAATCATCAATTCAGTGTAAATATGTTCAATGATCACTGCTTTTTCTTTAACACGCTCCCTTATGGCTAAATACTTTATATCAATGTATTTACTTCGACTACCACTTTTATTATTCTTAGCCATAAAGACTGTAACTAAATTGTCACAATATATTCTTAATGGCTTAGAAATAGAATTCATAATTCTAAGCCCAGTAATGAAACTCTTTATCCATACACCATGCGAAGTAGCCTCAAAACAAGATATAAACTTTGCTTCTATAGTGAAAGTAACAATTAAAGATTGCTTTGCACTTCTCCAAGATACGGCTCCACCTGTAAATATAAAGATGTATCTTAATGTTGATTTTCATGAATCAACATATTTAGCAAAGTTCGCATCAGAGTAGCCAACTATTTCCAGATTATGAGTTCGTCTGTACATAAGCATGTAATTTTTAATCCCTTGAAGGTACCTCAACACTTTCTTTGTAGCTTTCCAGTGATCAATGTCTGAATGACTCTGATATCTTTCTAATATTTCAACTGCAAATGCAATATCAGGTCTTGTACAAACTTGAGCATAGATTAAACTTCCTACAACAGAAGCATATAAAATATTCTTCATTTGTTCCCTTTATCATTCTTTAGACACTGGTTCAAATTGAACTTGTCGCCCTTTACAGTAGGAGCTATACTTGGTGAGCAATCTTTCATTCGAAATCTCTCTAAAACTTTATTTATATAAGTTTTGTATGACAGATCTAAAATTCTTTGAAGTCTATCCCTATATAATTTGATCTTAATAATATAAGATGCTTCACTCATATCCTTTATGTCAAAATTTTTGGAAAGAAATTGTTTCACCTCATGTAACACACCCTTATCATTGGTTACAAGTAAAATATCATTTATATATAGAATTAAGAAGTAAATTTTACTCCCATTAACCTTATGGTATATACATTGATCCATAATATTTTCAACAAAATCAAATGAAGAGATAACATCATGAAATTTTAAACACCATTGACGAAAGGCTTGTTTCAATCCAATATAAATTTCTTAAGTTTGCACACCAAATACTCACCACTATTAGAGAAGAAATCTTCTGGTTATTCTATATAAATTTCTTTCTCTAAATTTCCATTGAGAAATGCTATTTTTACACCCATTTGTTACAACTCTAAATCAAAATGTGCAACTAATGCCATAATTATACGAAAAGAATCTTTCTTAGACACAGAAAAAAATATCTCCTTGTAATCTATTTCTTCCCTTTGAGTGAATCCTTTAGCAATGAATCTTGCTTTATATCTTTTAATGTTACCTAATGAGTCTTTCTTTATTTTAAAGACCTATTTACATCCAATAGCTTTTGTACTATCAGGCAACTGAACAAGATTCTAAACTCTATTATGTGCAATAGAATTCAAGATTCCAAACTCTATTATGTACCATAGAATTCATCTCTTTTCTCATAACATTGTACTATTGAATTAATTTTTCACAATTCATAGCTTGGAAAATATTTTAGGATCATTTTTAGCTCTAATATTATAGTTCGATTCTGTAGATACACTATATAATCATTAAAAGTTATTGATTTCTTTATTCTAATAGATCTTCTTAATATTATTTTGATATTTTCTTGAGAAATTTATTGTTCAGCAACCTGATCAACAATTTCTGAATTTTTCTCAATAATTTGATCTACTGAATTATTATCAGCAACTTATGAAACTTTAATAATTGGTTATTTAACACTCATTTGTTCTTGAGGAGTGTTCTGAATGACAATTAATCTATCACTTGAAGTAGAAAATTGTGCATTAATATAATCTTTTTCAAAATCAATACCCTCAAATTGATTACTCCCACTAATCAAGTCATTCTTAAGAAATTTTGCATTTCTTAATTCCACAATCCTAGTGTTATGAGATAGACAATAGAATCTGTATCCTTAGACCTCTTGGCATATCCAACGAAATACCCACTAATGGTCCTTGGGTCTAGTTTTTTTTTTTTTTTTTTTTTGAGAATTATAAACTCTTACTTTAGACGGATATCCCTAAATACGTATATTTTGCAAACTCGATTTCTAACCTTTTCATAATTCAAATAGCGTCTTTAAGACAGCCTTGGTTAGAACTTGATTTAATATATACACTGTCATCTTAAGAGCTTCAGTCCACAAGAACTCAGGTAATTTGGAGTTACTCCGCATACTCCTTATCATGTCCATTAAAGTTCAATTTTTTCTTTTTGCCACACTATTTTGGTCTGGAGAACTAGGCATACTGTATTAGGCAACTATCTCATGCTCTTGAAGAAACTTTGTAAATGAACCTGGTGCTTATTCATCTTCAGTATATCTACCATAAAATTCTTTATCTCTATCTGATCTCACGATCTTAACATGCTTACCGCATTATTTCTCTACTTTAACTTTATAAATTTTAAAAGCATCTAATGCTTCATATTTATTATAAAGTAAGTAGAGATACATATATCGTGAATAATCATCTATAAATGAGATGAAGTATTTTGGATCACTTGTATCCATATCTGAACAACAAATATCTGTATGTATGATCTCTAATATGTTAGAGCTCCTTTTAGCACTTTTTCTGAACTTATTAGTCTGCTTTCCTTTAATGCAATCTACACAAGTATTAAAATCAGTTAAATTCAAAATACTAAGTACTTTATCATTTACTAATCTTTTAACTCTTTATATAGAGATATATCCTAATCTTCGGTACTATAATATAGAGGAGTTTTTATTTATAACATCTCATTTTAAACTATTATGAACATGCATAGCATTATGAGTAGTATCATTTTGTAAATCAATAAAGAAAAGACCATCAGACAATGTACTATTTTAATTTTTAGAAAAACTAGGAATATAAAATATCTTTTCTAATTTCAAAATAAAACCACTAAACAAAATTAAAGAACATGTTCCAACAGCTTCTACATGTGAACGTATTTTATTTTCTGAATAGATATATTGTTCACTTTTCACTAGTTTTCTTAAGTTTCGCATACCCTACAAGGTATTTAAAATATGGATTGTAGAATCAAAATCAATCCACCATGTGTTATAAATAATATTAATCATATTAGATTCATAATAAACTAATGAGATTGATTTACCTTTATGCTCAAGTTATTTTTAAAATTTTATACAATCTTTTCTTATGTGTCCCTTTATTTTACAGAAGAAGTACTTAAATTCTTTTTTAATTTCAATACTTTTGGATCATTACTTTATCTTTCCCTTTCTTTTTGGCTTGATTCTGATTATTCTTTTGAGTTGTAATCATTGCACTTTCACCCAATTCTATTACCAGCCTCCCTTCTTCCTGAACGCACATAGTCATAAGTTCATTGATTGACCATTTATCCTTATGTGTATTGTAGGATATTTTGAAGAGTTCATATTATTATGAAAGAGTGTTTAATATATAGTGCACAAAGAAATTATCAGATATATCAACCTCAAAAGTCTTTAATTGAGCCACAATATCCCTCATTTGCATAATATGCTCACGCACACCTTTTAATGTAGTAAGCCTTAAGAATGAAAATTTTATAATTAGGGTACTGACAAGTGCTTTATCTGAAGACATAAATTACTCATCAGTAGCCTTCAGTAATGCCTTGACATTATCATACTGATCGACTGAATCACGAATACTATTTAAAATTTTAGTTTTTATAAACATCACACTGAGCCAATTACATCTCTCCTATTGCTCATATAGTGCAATTTCACTAGGAGTACTTGATGAAGTAATCAATGGTTTGTCTTTTCGAATAGCATAATCAATGTCTATACACCCTAAATAAAGAAAAATTCTTTCCTTCCATATTTTATAATTATCACCCTTTAGTACAGGAACATCACATTTAATATCAAAGAAATTTATTGGCGGTATAACTATATAAAAAATACACATACTTATAACTTAAGAGAGGCTATTCAACCATATGATATTTTACTAATGTAAAATATGTTTAAAAAATATGCATCTAGTTACATAAACCTTGCCTGTGGGTTAAAGTTTTAATTCAATTAGATACATATAGTTTTAGGATAAAATAAT
>JAWDEX010176187.1:0-14934 GCA_035221805.1 Trichilia hirta | reverse complement strand
TTATTTAATTAATAATAAATAAATACATTTATTTATTAAATCCTTAATATGTAAATATATTTTTTAAGTTTTCATATATTAATAAATCATATTTATGATATTTTAAATCATCGAAATATTTCTAGAACGTATGGGTGCTAGCGCGTCTTTGTCAAAAAATTTATTTTTTACTTTAAAGAATTAATAATATAATTCAATTATTATATCAGATCATATTTATTTTCATCAATATGAAAATATTATAATCATTGACAATCACTATTGACTATTGTGTGTGACCCCCTAAGTTTATCGTGAGTTAGATATGAATATATATACGAATATTTCGTATCACTTCGATACAACACATTATACTCGAAGTTCTCAATAATCATGAGTGACCTCTAATAAGATATTATGACCCTTATACACGATGAATGAAGATTCCAAATCAGTCCATATAGTCGTACGTTCATGTAGTAAAGTTCCTCTACTGTCGACTCTCAATTGAGTGCGGACCATGAAATTGTCAAACTCCTAACTCAATCATAGGATTAGAGACTTATATTATATACGAGATCCGTTTATTCGCAAAACTCATTTTCGAATATGCGTATTTCGGCCAGAGATTTTAATTCTTGTATATGACACCTTTGCCTAAAATCTAAAGCTCAAATATCTGAGCTAGCAAATTTTATCTTGATCATCACTGGTCCTCATACAATAAGAATGCATTGCCAGCAAGCTTCTTTCACTAGGTGTGACTTATCCGATATAATATACACAAGTGAATGATGTGCCTCAATGTAAAAAGTAGCCGTAATATCTCAGGTTTAAGGACTAGTGGTATACTAGTACGACTGTGAGATGCATCATTGACTGTGGATAATCACCCATGTAATTTATGGCATTTGGTCAAGTTCAGTAATACGTTCATGAACATAATACTCATATTTATGCTACTGTGACATGAGACTTGTCACCCAATTATTAACATCGAATACTAATCATAGGTAGCAACAAAATATGTCAGCCATGCAATGTCATAGTCCTTGATGATATCACCTCAACTGGGAACTAATTCTGATGTATTTAAATCATACTCTGTACTCATATCTATAACTCATTGGAGATAGAGTCTTAATATGTAATACATCACGGGATCTCATTTTACATTAATAATCAAATTATAAAAATAAATAGCAGCTGTATAAATGCAAAATGATATAAAAAAAATGTCATTTTATTAATTATAAATAAATTTACAACTAATTACAAATTTATATATATAATGAAGTAATACTCTAAACAATATGACACGATTGGTTTTAGGACATATCTCCAATAATTAGAAGGAATATAATATTCATTAAAAAGGCTTTAAACTACATTCTAGACTCTCAGATAAAATTTTTGTCTAAGATATTGCCTCTCCCACATTGTCGACCTCATGTTCCACATGCCTTGGTTGTCCAAGAGACTAATATAGCAGTCAAAGATTCTGGATATACCTATAGGAAAGTCCAATACTGATGTAACAAAGAAGAATGAGCTGAGGAGAGGCATCTAGGTATTATACCTAACTGTTTCCTTCAAATTTTATAGAACAATTTTCATTTATTATGGGGATCATAAAAAATACTAAATTAGATAACTAAATTATGCATATATAAGATGTTGATTAATATGGTAGGATGCATTGGAAACATAGTGCATACTGAATGTTTATTTGCCTTGAGTTAATAGAGTGTGTCGTTATGAGTAGTTTGCATAGCATTGATCATAAACAATAAAGAAAGAAAAAAGGAAGCTGCTAGTCTAAACCATGACTTTAGACAAACTAACATCTGAGGATCATATGAAGAATTTGATATAGTGTTGGCAGTTTTTCCTGTTTCTATGAGTATAGCATAGAATTGCCAATCAATGTAATCACATAGAATAACATATTTTTGGAAAATTAAGACTAATATGATCAAGGAAAACGACGCCAATTAAGCCTCGGTTCAGGTTGTCTGAGTAGTGTGTCCAGTTATAGAAACAAGCAGATCACAGATTTTTCTCTTTTCTGCTTCCCACTGTCCAAAACTGTTACTGCATATGATACACAAGGAATGGTTAGAACCTACGCAACTCACAAGAAGCAAATACGATAAAGTTATTGACCGACCGCAATAACCCAAAAATCATAACCATCAAGCTGCCAGGACTGCATGGTCTTCTCATTGTTTTGAAAGACGACTTCAATAAATTCATGGAGGTTGACTTGCATGACTGAAGGAGCTAGTGACGAGGAAGCATCAGAGGGAGCACTTGCGATAGAATTTATATGGTAATAGTATAGCTGTGCTGTCATCAAAGACCAAGTATTAGGGAAACTCTAACTGACATACATTGTTCTGTTTTGTTTAAAGATATTAGACAGAAGGAGTCAAATTCTATTGTAACCAAGTACTTTTATGGTATTTTGTTTTCCTATATTATCTATAAGAGCAATACTCTCCATCAGTAATAAATTAACTTGATCCCCTTTTACCAAATTTAATATGGTATCAGAATAGGAGTTTCAAAATCAAAATATCTAAATGATAGGAAACTCACCCAATAACAATAAAGAAGCCAATTCCCATATGTGTTGCAGCCAACTGACAATCCTGGAGTTTCTCTAGTCACATGCTTACCCAAAGAAGATAACTATTCAACATGGCGGAGAGCTATGATGAATGCTTTGTTAGCAAAAACTAAATTTATTTTGTAGATGGTAGTTTTCCACGACTGGAAACAAATTCTGCAGACGAAGTTGCATGGATTAAGGGAAATTCCACGATAATTTCTTGTCCTTTTAACTCATTACATCCCTCTTTTAGTGACAGCATCACTTTATTTGATACAATAAGAGAGCTTTGGAAAAAAAATTTTGGAGTGATTTTTACAAGAAAATGCACCTCGGGCTCACCAACTGAAGATGGAGATTATTAATACCCGACATTGTGATCAATCCGTGGTCATTTACTACACCAAATTAAGGGGATTATGGGATGAATATGGATAGTATTCTAAGATACCAAAATGCACTTGTGGTACTACCAAGAAATTTGCAGCAGAAAAAGAAAAAAAGAGAAAGTTCATCAGTTTCTTATGGGATTACATGACGAGTTCAATGTTGTTCGATCTCAAATATTAACTACTGAACCTTTGTCAAATTAAAACCATATTTATAGACTAATAGAATCGGAAGAACACCGACAGCGACTTGTTGCCAGCAAAAGAAGTAACTCATTGGAGGGGGCGGCACTCCGAAAGGTTTCATGCTGATTTACCAACAAAATTTGAGGTGAATGAGTTTTAACAGCTGCCTATTTAATAAATTATACATCCACACCTCTTTTATTTGGAAAAAGTCTATATAAGATTTTATTTTCTTCAAAGCCTTCATATGCTTATTTACGTGTATTTGGGTGCCTTTGTAATGCTTCAGTTATTCCATGATCAGGTGATAAATTTCATGATAGAGCCACGCCATGTATCTTTTAGGATATCTATATGGCCCAAAAGGTGTAAGGTTTATGATCTCAAAACACATCAATTTATCGTATCTCATGATGTCATTTTCCATTAGTGAATTTTTGCTTACAAGCAAAATATTCCCTCTATTGTTGCATTACATCCTAGAGTATCTTTGCTATTACTTATTGATGATGTGTCCAATTCATAGCCATTTTTGCCTAATCAAAGTCTACCACAACAAATTCTAATTGAAATCCAATTTTCACCCATATACAGCAAAATAAACGTGACGCCATAACTACCTCACAAACACAAAAACCAATATTACATGAAATTTGTCGGTCTTAGAGGGTGGACAGTAATGTTGGGGCTAGAGTGCGCGAGTAAGGAGCGACTCCTAATTTATATAAGAGCGAATCCTACATCACAATGTCCTACTATGAGGGCAAAAGCGAGTGGTCTATATAAGAGCTACTGTGAGAATAAGAACAAGTCCTATATCAAAGTAGAAGAGAAAATTTTTAATCTATATAAATAGAGTTGAAACTAATATTTCAGTAAGGTCTTTTGAGATGAGTGGTTATTTATTACTAAGTACTTCGCAGTCAAGTATGCTTGGGCGAGAGTAATACTGAGATGAGTAACTTTTTGCAAAGTCCTCATATTGACTCATTATTAAAAACAAAACTATAAAACCCCAAGACTTGGGTCAAAATAAATAATATTATTGATAATTATTGGATTGGGTCTCACAATATAGTATCAGAGCCAATTCTTCTCTAATACGATCGTGAGCTTGAGGACGAGTTAGACAGAAGCTGGTAAGCTTGTACATCTTGGTCTTAGAGGATAAAGAGTGGTACTAGAACAAGAGTGTCTGAGTAAAGAGCGACTTCTAGTAGGCTTTAAGATGGCTGTGGGAACAAGAGTAAATCGCATATCATAATAGGAGAGAAAGTTTTTAATTTATATAAGTGGAGTTAAAACCAATAGGTTATCAAGTCTTTTAAAATAGGTAATAGTTTATTTCTAAGAACTCTTTAGTTAAGTGTACTTGGATGAAAGTAGTACTAAAATGGGTGACCTCTTAAAAAATTCTTGTATTGACCTATTACCAAGAACAAAATCGTTAGGTCTCAATAGTTGGATAAAGTGGATAATATCATTGACAAGTATTGAATTGGGTCTCACAATATGATATCAAAATCAACTAGACTTTAGTGCAATCATGGGGTCAATAACGAGTTAGATAGAAGCTGGTGGGCGTATAATAGGTGAGAAGTGGCATAGGGGCGAGAGTGCTTGAGTAAGGAGTGTCTTCTGACAGGCTTTAGGATGGCTATAGGGATACGAGCGAGTCTCACATTAAAATGAGAGAGAAAGTTCTTGATTTATATAAGTAAAATTAGAATCAATATGTCAACGAAATTTTTTGGGATTGGTGGTAGTTTATTTTCAAAAACTTCACAGTTAAGCGTGATTGGACGGGAGCAGTACCAAGATAGGTAATCTTTTGGAAAGTTCTCGTAATCGTAACTCCCTAAAAATTGAGTAAAAACGAACAATATTGCCAGCACCACCAAATATTTCTACTCGACCTTAATGTACCAAAACTCAACCAGCTCGATTTAAAGATTTTGAACTCAATCTTTCAGACCTTAATGTACCAAAACTCAACCAACTCGATCTAAAGATTTTGAACTCAATCTTTCAAAAAATAAAGGCTTTTTTTCAAGTTCATCCAACACAGCTTGCTCAATATAAGTCCATCATATCCTTTATCTGATTATATTTCTTATTCAAAATTTTCTCTAGCTCACAAATGTTTTCTTTCGTTCATTACTAACCATAATGAGACCACATATTATTGACAAGTAGTATAGGTTAATCATTGGAAGAAGGCCATGAAAAATGAGTCGGAAGCTCTTAAACAAAATCTTACATGGACTTTGGAGCCTCTTCCTCCTAATAAAAGGGCTATTAGATGTAAATGGTATAAAATGAAGTACAATTACGATGGATCAATTGAGCATTATAAAGCTCATCTTATTGCCAAGAGATACACAAAAGTTGACGGTTTGGGTTACAATGAAACCCTTATTCCAAGTGCTAAACTCACTACTATTCGTACTCTTTTAGCTGTTGCAGCTGTTCGAAATTGGGAGCTTCGTCAATTAGATGTACATAATGCTTTTATCCACGGTGATTTGAATGAGAAAGTTTACATGCAAACACTACTTATAGAGTTTGCCATCCTCATTGCTTGCTTTACGAGTTAAAACAAGCCTTATGATAATGGTTTGCTAAGTCTTTCACTGCTATTTTGCGGTTTGGGTTTAGACAATCTAAGATTGACACTTTCATATTTATTCATCAATAAGAGACTACTTTTCCATTTATTCTTGTGTATGTGGATGATGTTATTGTTGCCACCACTAACAATTATTCCAAACTGAAGGCTTTAAAGTGCTACTTAGCTTCCTGGTTTTCCATCAAAGATTTGGGTTCTCTAAAATATTTTCTTGGTATGGACGTTGCTCAAAGTCTAGAAGGAATAGTCCTTTCTCGGCGAAAATATACTTTCGATATTTTACAAGAAACGGGTATGCTAGCATTAAAACTGGTTAAATTTCTTGTGGGGCAGCATCACCGCTTAGCTTTGAATGAGAGTTCCTCTCTTGAGCATCCTAGGCTTTATCGCAAATTAATTGGAAGGTTGATTTATCTCTCTATTACTAGACTTGATATTTGTTATTCTGTCCATTTATTATCTTAATTTATACATCAACCTCGAACATTCATTAGTTAGCCGCTCTTCGCTTATTGCGGTATCTAAAGCTTGCACCTTTTTAAGGTTTATTTCTACTAGCATCAAGTTCTTTGTCACTCAAAGCATTTTGCGATTCAGATTGGGCAAGTTGCCCACTTACAAGCCATTCTCTAAGTGGATATTTCATATATCTAGGTCTCCTATTTCTTAGAAAAACAATAAGCAAGCAACTGTGTCGCGTTCTTCAGTTGAGGCAGAATCCCGTTCTATGGCAGTTACTGCTTATGAGATAATTTGGTTACGCCAATTATTTTAAGACTTATGTGTTATTAATTCAGACTCGGTTCCTCTATATTGTGATGATCAGGCTATTCCCAATAATCCAGTTTATCATAAACGGACTAAGCATATTATGATGGACTATCACTTTGTTTGAGATTACATGCAGCAAGGTTTACTTATTTGTCATCATATTTCTACACAAAATCAGCTTGCCGATGTATTCACCAAAGCCTTAGAAGCTCATTAGCTCTAATTCTTAATTGTCAAATTGGGCATCCAAGATCTTCATGCTCCAACTTGAGATGGCGTATAGCATAGCTGTGCTGTCATCAAAGACCAAGTTATAGAAAAACTCTAATTGATATACGATACTCTGTTTTGTTCAAAGATATTGGGTAGAAGGAGTCAAATTTTGTGTAACAATTACTTTCTTTATTGGTATTCTGTTTTCTGTTGCATCTATAAGAGCAACATGCTCTTTCAGTAATAAAATAAGTCAACTCCCTTTTACCAAATTTAACATATGAAAAATTCCAGAGATTTTAAAATAATTAGCAAACTTTAGAGGAGTTTCAGGATTTATGTAGGAGATACTATTAACAACATAACGCTGTTCCGTTAGCTAAAGGGTTGAGTTGGCCGAAACGATTATCTTTGTCAGGCGTATCTTTACATAATGGAATGAACCATAAGGGTTAGGCCTGACACCACTAGGGGTAGAAAAAATCAGTATTCGAGCCTAATATGATATCTGGAAAGAATTAGGATTATTTTGTTGACTTTTTTATTGACTTTTGACTTTGTTGATTTTTTACTTTAATAACAATTTGATCTATTTTTACTGTATTAATAAAGTTATTCTTACTAGCATGGAAACAAGAATGATTCTGTAAATATAAAGCATTCATCAGAAGGATGGAATATACAACTGAAGTTCCTAAACATTATTTGCACCATTGACAAATTTATCCAAGTAGCTCAACCACATTACACTAGAGAAAAAAGGAAAAATGGAAAAGAAAAATAAAACAGCCAAGTTAATCTGTCTGCCTTAGTTCAACACTAAACAGGACTATTTTTGTCAGAAGAATGGAAGTTTGATCTTAACAACTGAATAATTCAACCAAATCATTAACAAGAATGAAGTTGTTAAAATAAAATCACAAGAATGTAGAATAACATGGTCAATTCGAACCAAAGGCATTATAAGTTAATTTCAATAGAATGATTACTACCATTGTTCACCACACATTTAACAAAAATCAAAATAAACTACTTCAAGTGAACAATGTTTTCTACTTCCATATGGATGTCTCTGATCTCGACAACTCAGACCTGCACGAGAAGAAATAGATATGAACATTACCAATCATTCACCAATTTTTTGGAACATCAAAACTCATTAACCAGCTCAAACCTGCAAGAGAAGAGATAAATATGAACATTAAAAACCATTCACTGATTTTCTGCAAATACGCAAGCAAAAATTATTCACCAACTTAGACTTGGCAGAGAAGAGATAAATATAGATGATAAATGTCACATGCTTGAAATATTCCTGCATTCAGATGTCAATTCCTAAGAGTTTACAATTGGTCCAAGCTCAGCAGATCCTTACCCGTTGGAATAAAACAACATTAGTTTAGTTCACATTTCAGAAGTCTCATTATGCTCAAAACAGTGTCCTAATTATACAAGTAAGGCCTATGTTTCAAAAATCAAACTCATCTTACTGGGCATATGTTGTAACTTTAAAAAATGAAATGTACCAACATAATTAAACCTGGCGATTTGAGAAAGTTCCGGATAAACCAATAATGAAAGACTTGCTAAACTTTCATTAATTGTCTCTCTTAAACCAATAATTTGATCTTCCTAACAGTAGAAACTAAAATTTTATTAAAAAAATATTAAATGTTAGTGTAAAATAAAAAATAACAATTTTTTTATACTCATATTTTGAAGATCAGCCCAATATCAATGTTGAGTACACATTAAGATCTCTGATATTTTTAGTTGAAAACTATTACAATGTGAACTCAAAAATCTCCCACTCATAATAAAAGCAAACTCTGAAGCAATAAACACAGAGATGGCCAAGAAATCCCTCGTAATCTTAGCAAGTATTGGATATTTATTTTTATTATTTTTCCACCAAGACAAAATGTCAAATTCAAGATTATGAGATAATGTGTCATCTTCGAAATAAACCTCTAACTCAGACCTATCTTGTTTAGGCTTAGTATTTTGATTCAAAAATGACTTAAACTCATTTTGAAATCAACTCCCATGAATGGCGGATTGACTATTTTAACTTGTGAAGAATTGTAAGTAGAACTTTGGCTATTTGTTGACGATGCTTCATCCCTCTCCACTAGAACCTTCTTCTAATACTCATCCACCAAATCATAAAAGATATTTACAATTCAATCCATTTGATTCTTCCATTCATCATGATAGATCTTAGGAAAAAGAACCTAATCAACAACAATATATATCGAGGATCTAAGAGAATGCCTATTCCCATTACCTTATGAATAATATTCCAATATTTTTAAAATTTTTTAATCATCCTTACAACCATATTTTTTATCTCATCAATAGGTGATCTTTCCCACAAATTCATTTTCAATCTAATCTCACAAATCTTAGGAAGGAACAAGTTAGCTCTCACCAAATCTTGAAAAGATCTCCATCAACTTATAAAATACCTTCAAGTGATCTCAAATGATCTTTGTCAACCCCCGCTTTGATTCATCAAGAAAGTTTTTTGTAGTTTCGATCAGGATCCTTCGGACAAATAAACGCATTTTTATATGGCAAAGTAGTAGTAAGAATAAAAAAGTTAAGTTCCACAGGCACTAAATTTTTAGTCTCAACGATGCCTAATTAACTTGTTGCAATCTCAAATCTCTCGACTCTCCAGAGTGTTGCTGACCAGTAACTAATACTCTCTCTAATGTTTTCAATACTTCTTTGTATCACATATAACCCATCTTTGAAAATCCAGTTTAAGATACTAGCACAACAAGACATATGCAACGAAGTTGCACCCAAAAGCAATGAATTAGGGGCAAATTTTGTTAATAATATATCAATCATCCAATCACTGGTCGAACAATTATCCAAAGTAATGTAGATATTTTCCTATCAACATTCCAATCCATCAAACAATCATATAACTCATTACCTATCATTTTAGTTGTGTATGTGGACATGGCACGTAAATAAATCTAATAATACAAATACATAAACAATTAATTAAGGTAACATTTATAAACACACATTAAATTTAGACAAATAATTTGTCAGTTAACTGAGAATGAGACTCCTCAAAATCCATGATCTATCAATTAAATGAGCTGTAACAACTATATAACCTAGTAATCTACGTATCTGTAGCGATTACAATCCTATGCGAACAACTATCTAATAAACTCATTATTTTTGTCTTCTTAATGTCATATATTTTGAAAATTTTATTTTAAACGTATGTTTCGTTGGTTTTATTGCATTAATTTTTTTTTCTGTGTAGGTGTAGGCCAAAAGGCTTAACCATGTAAAAAATTTTATCTCTTTTCAATATTTTTTATATTTTTTTATTATTTGTATGTAGAAAAAATAAATTTACTATTGATTTTTAACACAAAAGATAATACTGTTCCTATAAATAACAGGTCACAAAAACACTTAATATAATTCTATTGTCAAAATTCAACTACTTCAAACAATTAAATCAATTTAAATACAACTCAAAACTCAAAATAATATAGTTAAGGAAACCTAACATTTGAAAACGTTAACGAATAAATTCTTAATTATTAGTAATATCATAAAAATTAACTTGTTAAACACATTAAAAAATATATTAATCTCATATACATAAAAATATGACATTACATAAATATATGAATATGTAACTTCAAAATAACCAGACTAAAATGTGAAGTTAAATGTTGTAAATACACGAGTTTCATTTTTGTAAGAAAAATAGTTCGGTACTGGTCCAGGTGTTAAGTGCAAATATACTTTCGGTCAAATTCGTCATCTAGGCGGTGAAGGATTTTGTCACTAACGATGAGGGTCGTATAGAAAATAATGTGAGTGTTCTCAGAAAAAATTAAAATCTGCGTGGCAAGGCTACAACAACTGGACTTGAAACCAACAACCACTCACATTCGGTGCCCACGACCCAATAGTATTTCAATTTACCGACTGTCACATAGGCTGATGTGGTACGCAAGTAGGAAAGTATAGGATAAATTATATAGGATATGATTGGATAATGCGTAATATTATTTATTTTAATTGAGATTATTAAAAATTTAATAAAATATTATTAAATAAAATAATTATATTTAAATAAATTATAAATATTATATTAATAAAATTTAAATAATTAATTATTTTTATTATTTATAAAAGTTTATTTTATTAATATTAGAATTTAATCAAACAAATTTATTATTGAACTAAGAAAAAAAATTTCCTATCTTATTCCAACTGTAGTTGAGATAATAAAAGTGCAAAAAAAATAATAATAACTATTGAGACTAAAAATTGTGAGTTCAAATGTTTGTAAAATTTATACCTAAATAAAAATAAACATTAGATAAAAGTACTTTTAAAAGTTTAACCAATACACTATGTATGAAACATTATCATGTATGTAAGAGTTTGATGTAGTCGAAATTTTATTCTGTATTTAGTACCACTGCAGTGTGGTTCCTGTACATGATCTTAATTGATTCAGGACAGGTGCTGTGTGATCTGTGGACACGTACCCTAAAAAGGTGATTATCTGGCCTGTGTATGACCGGCCACCGATGACTGAGTATAGGAGTTTCCTCGTCATTCAAAAAAAAAAAAAAGAAAAAAAAAAAAACTACTGCAACATTTGAGTTTAACTATAGTTGAATGTATAAATCAAATTAAATTTGTGAAATTATAATAAAGGACCAAATTGCATAATTTGTTTTTCTTTTTTTTGCTTTACAATTGAAAAGCTTCAATGCAAACATTTCAAAATTTTGGAATTTGAGTGTAAGGTTAAAAAAATAAATTGTTGAGTCTGAAAAAAATGATGCAATGAAAGAAACAATTTTGTCTTTTCCATGTATATAGTGAAAGAAAAGAAAAATAAATGAAAATTAAAAATATAATTATTCTCCCTCAAATTTTAGAAAAGAATTATTGAGAATTAAATACAAATCTTTATCAAATAAAAAAACTAAAAAATCTTTTTCAGATGCAATAGAAGTATTATACAAATGATAAGAAAACCATTAAAATTTATGTTTTCTTTTTCTGTAAAATCATGGATCTATATAAAAAGACGAAAAGTTGTAAGAAAAAAGTGGAACAATCCAAGTAGCAGCCACTCTTCACATTCAGAAACTTCTCTGCACGTCACTAAAGTAATTCCCAACAATTGCTATCTACCATTTGCCCGAGCAAAAAAAAAAAAGAAAATGAACATTCTAGCCATCATACCCACTTTTTTGATAGCCACACCCATTCGTACGCAGAAGAGGAAGAGAAATGATAGACAAGAAGCAAAAAAACAAAAGAGACAAAAGGGAGGAAAAATCAAGTAAGGTAAATACCTGATCCATCCTTTCTTTGTATGATTTGTTGGAATTATCTGGCTTGGTATGTGTAGGATAAATGAAGTAAAGCCATGCAAATTCACATATATCCATATGCTCGCATGAATCTATGAAATCATGTGAAAGAATAATTTGATTTATTATATAGGTTACTTGAATTTTGCTGCTTTGCCTATGTAAGATATTAAGATAAAAAATAAAACCATACAAAATAGATTAAAAAAGAAAGCCACAAACTCATAGAACTCAATTTCTTTTTACGACAAACTAACAAACCAATTTTGACAAATTACAACAAGCCCTATTTTGACAAATTACAATCTCCCTTCGCAAATTATAATTAGCCTTACATTAAAAAATTACAATCAGCTCCTATACTAACAAATTACAATCAAACCTAAATTTTAGGATATTTATAATTTAACCCCTAAAGATAAAATTTAGTTGTTTTTTTTAAGAGTATTTGTTAATAACTTTTTAATAATTAATAAACTCCAAGACGAACCGAACACCCTGTTAACTCTCCTGTTGGTTGAAATTCTCATTAAATTAAAAAAATTCATTAAATGTCGTTAATAATTAGTAAACATCAAGACGTGCCAAGCATGCTGTTGACTCTCCTTCTCTTGGTCAAAATTCTAATTAAATTAAAAAGAATTTAATTTTTTAATAATTAATCAAAACCAAGACGAATCGAGCACTCTGTTGACTTTATTTCTCTTGGTCGAAATTTTAATTAAATTAAAAAATTTCTTTAAAATTATTTAATAATTAATAATCACCAAGACGGAGCATCATGTTGACTCTCTTTTTCTTGATTGAAATTCTAATTAAATAAAAAAAAATTCTTTAAAATTTCTTAATAATTAATAAACACCAAGACGAACTGAACATCTTATTAACTCTTCTTCTCTTTGTCAAAATTCTAATTAAATTAAAAAAAATTTTAATTTTTTAATAATTAATAAACATCATGACAAACCGAATACCCTATTGACTCTTCTTCTCTTGGTTAAAATTTTAATTAAATTAGAAAAACTCTTTAAAATTTTTTAATAATTAATAAAAACCGAGACAAGTCAATTACTTTGTTGATATTTTTTTTATTGAAATTCTAATTAAATTAGAAAATTCTTTAATTTTTTCTAATAATTAATAAACATCAAGACGAGATGAGTACCCTATTAATTTTTCTTCTCTTGGTCAAAATTTAAATTAAATTAAAAAATTTATAGTAATTCATAAATGCCGAAATGGGCCGAACATCTTATTAATTCTTCTTCTCTTGGTGAAAATTTTTTTAAAGGACTCTTTTAAATGGCACTAATTTAATAATCAACTAAATAGCATACATAAGAATAAGATCAAAACATTTTTCAATAATCATTTAACAAAAGTTATTAGATGCTTAACACCTTTTCTATACTTAACTAACCTTCCGATCTAAGAATTTTACTAAAATAATTCGATGACCTATCCTACTATTATTTGGATAAGTGATGACTTCAAAAAATTATTTAACCTTATTGAATGACGTCAACATTAACATTTATAATTTATTAAAAATTTTTATTGATAAATTTTGAATATGTAAACTATTGAAGAAATGAAGAGTCTAAACTACTAGTAATTTTTAAATTTTTCAAAAATTATGTAACTAAAAGGATAAAAAGGGTTATCTTAATTTATTATTTTTGATATTACAATAATTAATGAGTTGGAATTCTTTCATTTAAAATTATAATTTAAATATAGACACAAATTTTCATTTATTAAATTTGTGCAATCTATTAATTGAGATCTAAAGTTAAAAGGGGTACACAATGTAAAACCTTGGTTCAATATTTATGAATGATATTGTTTATTATAACTTAATTTTTAAGGGCTTACAGTTTTGTTCTTGGTAATTGGAAAAATTTTCTAAAAAGTCACCTATTTTGGTACTGCTTTTACCCAAGCATGCTTTCATCAGAAGCTGCTCCTTACTCAGGCACTCTTACTCCAGCATCACTTTTTGTCCTCTAAGATTAGAATATTACAGGCTCATCAGCTTTCGATCCTACGATCTTCTTCGAACCACGATCGTATTAAAAGAAAGTTGACTTTGTACTGTGATATTCAGGTCTAATACTTGTTAATGATATTATTAGTTTTAACCCAACCGTTAAGGCCACATAATTTTGTTCTTAGTAATGAGTCAAAACAAGAATTTTCTAAGAGGTCACCCATCTTGGTACTGCTCTGACCCAAGTATGCTTAAATATGAAGCTATTAGAAATAAATCACCACTTATCCCAAAAGGTCTTATTAACATATTGATTTTGACTCTACTTATATAGATCAGAAACTTTCTCTTTTATTCTGATGTGGGACTTGTTTTTCATTTCTATAACTATCTTTAAGCCTACTAGGAGCCACTCTTTACTCAGACATTCTTGTCTTGGTACCACTTTCTGCCCTCTAGAATTGGATTATTAAAAGCCTACCAGCTGTTATTTGGCCCGTCCTCGAATTTATGATTGTACTGAAAGAAAGTTGGCTTTGATACCATATTGTAAAACTCGATCAAATACATGTTAATAATATTATCCACTTTGGCCCAACTCTTGAAGCCTCACGATTTTATTTTTAGTAATAGGTTAACACGAAAACTTTCTAAGACTTCACCTATCTTAGTACTGTTCTCTTCTAAGCATGCTTAACTATATGAAGTTCTTGAAAAGAAACTATCACTTATCCCAAAAGATCTTGTTAACAAATTGGTTCTAACTCTACTTATATAGAATA